>CM039502.1:61361877-61423394 GCA_022432975.1 Begonia masoniana | reverse complement strand
AATACGTTTACTAGTGGAAGATTTATCTTAAAGTGGAAGTCCTTATATTCGGTCAAATAATGCATAAGTGATTGAAAATTGAGGATAAAAAAAATAATAATTTCGATGGATCTTGATAAAACTGCAAATAATAAATATTTTGGAAATCAAATCTAAAAACGACATACAACATAAATTATGTCGGCCCACTTGTCAGAATCTTTGAATATACATTAATTATACTGATCTTTCTATGTCTCTACAGATCATTTCTTAGCCTAGTCAAAGCATCCTCAAGCTCTACAGTAAATATTTATAGTTTATGGATCAGAGTCAATGAAGTTTAAATTCCATAGCTGCATGAGGTCAGCTGAAAAATAATAAGAAAAAGCTTTACTCCAAAAATGGTTGAAAATACTAGGGAAAAGATATTAAGAAAACTGGATGATATTGTTTTCCCACTGAATTTTTTATTCAATTGTATGGATATTTTTATGTACAATAATATAGGATTCATTTGTCAATTTGTGTCCATCAAATTGAGCTAAGAAAATTAGGTCAATTACTACAGGGGGTTTGGTCATTGTTAATTCTTTTCATAAGGTTGGGGAGGAAGTCCTTTGGTATTTAAAATAAAATTTAAGTCGTTTTTTTATTTTGGAAGTATTTTTTAAGTTGTTAACACAATGGCGTGATATTTTAGATGGCATCTTCATTTATTCATCTAAAAATATGAGGAGAAGATTGAAATGACCAGTGCAAAAAACTCGCCTAATAATCTTTATTGGTACTCTTATCATCTGTTAAGATCAATACAACAAACAAAGCAAAACACAAGATCCAGAATAAAAAATACTTCGAAAACACAAAATTAATGTGGTTCGGACAAGATTGTCTTACGGACATGTATACAAACTCCAACAGAAGATTTCATTCATCACACAAAATAGCAATACAGCTCCTCAAGAGTATCCATCCATCTAGGCTTAGTAAAATTGAGATATCAAGAAAAATCTCCCAGCAAAGACTAACTCGTCTCTCTATGTAAATCCTATACTAAAAGACGAACTCACTACAGAATATGTATACAGTAGCGTGAGTAACCATTAAAATAACTTTCATGACATGCTTCTGAGATGATTGATTGAACCAATTATCACAATTCTCCTCCTTGGTTTTATTCTACACATCCTGCATTACCTGAGTCTGTACCATCCAATGTGCTTCCAGTCTTCCATTACACATACCAAGCTTAGACAGTACCTAAACTTATTGGTAACTGAAAAAACATTTGTTATCAAATGAGCTAGATTATCCTGAATAGCAATTTTCTTTACTTTTAGATGCTCAATAAATCACTTCTAGGATAAAGTGAAACTTTACATCAATGTGCTTAGATTTTTCATGTAATGTCGGATTCTTCGGTTAAGTATATTGCACTTTCACTATTAATGAAAATTATCAAACTTAAATTAATTATCCTCATTTCTGTCAATATACCCTTTAGCCATAGAGCTTCCTTAGTGTCTTCAGTTGCTCAAACATTTTCAGCTTGAGTAATTCACAAAGCTACTGCTTTCTATAAATGAGGTTTCTACCTCCTAAGCTGAAAAATGTACTCTGATATTGATTTCAGAGAGTCCATACAACCTGCAAAGTTTGAGTCTACATAGCTAACAACATATTCTGCGTTTTCATCATATTTTCATATGTTAAATTCATGGGTGGAAAACCTAATCACATGACCTAATTCAATACATCGCATTGACATTTTTCTAAGTCAAGCAAAAAACGGCTTGTTATTCTTACTGCATATGCAAGATAAGGTCGAGTGCATATCATTGCAAACATAATGCTGCAAAATATGTTTGCATATGGTATTTTGGCCATTAGGTCCCTCTTTGATTTGTTTCTTGGAACTAATTCCTCAGATAGTTTAAAATGTTCTCCGAAAGCAGTTAGAGCCCGCTTCAAATTTGATAGACTACACTTGTAGAGAACTCTTTTCAAATATCCTATCTCAGAGAGTTTTCAAATCTTTCTTTCCCTATGTCTTATTATTTAGATTTCAAAAATTTTCTCATTTGACCTTATGTCCTTTGTTTCAAATTCCTTTACGAATCAGTTTTTAAATTCTAAAACTTCATCAATTAGAATGTCATCTACATATAGGAGTAGATATATTCTTCCACTGGTTTTGAATCCTTCACATTAACTCAAACATATTACATGCTGTTGTCAAATCCAATGTTGGAGATGAATGCATCAAATTTATGTTCCATTGTCTAGGGAATTGTTTCAACCTATGCAATGATTTTTTAAGACGGCAAACTTGATCTGAGTTTTCATTTTCACTCCTCTGATAACATTCCAAATTATCACAAACATCCCAAAATATGATTCTTTGCCAAAAGATTGAAATTTTATACCTAAATTTCAAAACTTTATCCCAAACCCGAAAATCCAATAAACAGAAACAAAATAGATTTACCTCCACGAAAAGTTGACAATTTCCTCCAAATTTCATCTGAAGAACTTTGACCTCTTTCTGCTGATTCACGCTCGTGACATCCCGACCATGCACTCAAATCCAAGTTTCAAACGTAGTCCAAAAACCAAAGATGACAACTCTGAAATTTATCAAAACCTATAACGAACATAGAAGCTCGACCTACATTGATTAAAGATTGTAATCTGACAAATCAAGGTGTGGAAACAACCTCGCACACCAAACCAAGAAACTCCTCTAGCGAAAATCCTTTACTTAGCATCTCTCTCTTTGTCTACTTTGAGGGGAGAGAGGTGTTTCTTGAGTAGATGGGGAAATAATCCTTTCCCCTTAGTCATGTAACAGCTCGCATAAACTGGAAAAAATTACAAAACAATTTAATCTACTGCCCCAAAAAGAAATTAGCAGGAAATTGCATCCCCAAAATTTACAACAACCTCAAGTGTGCATTCAAACAAATAGCGTAAAATCTGGAAAATTTTAAAATTTTACGAACATTTTTTTTGCATTTTTTTGAGGTCAATGCATTTGACTCGAATTGTTGTTATCATTTTTTTGAGGTCAATGCATTTGACTCGAATTGTTGTTACACTTTGACATGCAGCGACATATATTTTTATCTGGTCAATGGGTAGCTTTGATTTGACAACAAGATTGAGTTTCCATAATTTCGTGCTTATGAAAAAATTATTCATTCAATGATCGGGTCAACCTATTTTGTCTCTTCGGGTTAGCATTGAATTTTTCCTTTATGTCTCATTCGGGCTAGTGCGTGTCGAGACCGAGAGTTGCGCACGATTAGGGGAAAAATTAATGGGTGTATATATATATAGTTGGGTATATATATAAGTTTATTATATTATATTACTTCTTAAATGAAATAATATAATATAATAAATTAAATTCTTTGAAATTATTTTTTTAATAAAAGTAAAATGAAAGAAGTTGTGCGGCGGCAGGTAGGAGAGGGAGGGAGGGAGAGAACCCGATCGGACTCCGATCATCAGATTTTGGTGTCAAAATGCTCCCTCGTTAAACCCTATAGCTCTCGTGAATGAAATTTTCATGGTAAGTCGATTTATCTTCCCGATTTTTCCTCCGAACGTTAGGTTTTTTTGGCATTTTCATTTCTCTGCCTAAAAACCTCGTTCAACTCTTGATTTGGTTTATTTGAGTCGGGAAAGTGGTTTGGGGAGTTTTGCGGTTGAAATAGGAGTGGAAAATGGCCAGAAATGACATAAACACCTCGCCAATCGCAGTGCCAGCGACCCTGCAATCTAGCGGGCTGCAACCAAGTCTAGGTGCGTTCGTGTTACGCTCCAAGGCAAGCCATGGACGTAATATACCCACAAAGAGTGCAAAGCACTCGGTTCTCAGACTAGCTACAAAACAGCGACTTGAGATGATTAAATGAATGAGCTAATGAAGTCAAAATGAAACGAAATTTTAAAGGGAGCTAAATATATTAGTGAGGAAAGACTTCTTAAAATTTCAGAACAAAAGAACATACAGAGAAGAAGTTATGATGATAAACTCGATTGTTGTCCGATGAGCAAAAATTAGTGCTCTCGGCAATCAATCTTCCATGGAAGATTCACAACAAAAGGAAACCGGTTATGACCACTTTCTCTTGCCACCAACCCCCTAAGGGTTGAGAGAAATATGGGGGTTAAGATCCTTCAAACAACCTTGAGCTTGAATAAATGGAGGGGTTACTTCACTCGGGTGGTTGTGTAGGATCGTGATTGTCTAAGAGGGGGGGTGAATTAGAAATTTCTTAATCTAATCGATTTTAGATATGCAAATTAGGTTTATCTTTTCTTCTCACCTTTTGGTGATATTGTACTAACAGCAAACAATATTAAACAAATAAAAGTAAGAGTGAGAGAGAAAAATAACATCAAAGTTTTTAACGTGGTTCGGCCAATCCTGCCTACTTCCACGCTCTAAGGCTCCCCCTTGAAGATTCTTTCCTTCTCTTCATGAGAAATCTAGATCGAATTTCACGGGCGTCGATCTACTGCCTTTACACTTCTGGATTGAACTTCTCGGGTATCAATCCACTGCCTTACAGTTTTACAGGATGAAGATTTTAAGAACAACGATTACACTCTCTCAAGATAAAAACTCAAGTTCTAGGGCAGAGAGATGTAAATTGTCGCAGAGTATTACAGACACTTTTTGCTTGTGAGAGTAAAGAGATAATTGTAAAATTGGCAAAAAAAATTTCTCTCAAGCTCGGATTCTTCTATTTATACTCTTGTCTGTAATCCGCGTCTCATTCAAAATATGACCGTTGGAGATGAATCTGTATGCAGTAAAATATCCGTTGAGTTCTGAAGTCTCTATCGCTCGTAGTCTATTCTCTCTTTGGACGACTGAGTTTGGACGAATGAGCTGCATCAATTCGATGTTCTGTCTTTGAACACGTGCACGTACATTTTGATGCTTGAAATTCGGACGAGTACTTTGGACGACAGCGTCTGTTTTGACTTTGGACGACTGCGTCAACTTGACTTTGGACGACTGCGTCAACTTGACTTCGGACGACTATTTCTGTCTTGTAAATTTTGACGTCTACGTTTATCTTTTAAGTTTGGACGACTGCGTCTGTCTTGTGAGTTTGAACGACTGCGTCTGTCTTTAATGTTTGGACGACTGCGTCTGTCTTGTGAGTTTGGACGACTGCATCTTCGAACTAATAACACTTAGCCAAAAACATCAGAACCATAATACCCCTTTTAAAGGACATTTCCAGATAAATGCGATACACACAAAAATCCAATTATACAGTTTATATATTTATTTCATATTAATCACCATCATCAAAAATATATTTAGACTTAAACACCATTTAAGTCAATAGGTTGAACACCGAGTCCTTACTTTGAAGCTTCTATCTTCTCAGTTTTGTTCTAACACAAAGGTTCAATTTTCATTCATCATAAGCTAAGTTACAAACACCAAATAACAAGATATATATAGAACTAGGGTTGGTGGAGTTTTGGGGTGGTTTGAAAGACAATATGGCCGTTAGAAGAAAGAGGTCGTGAGGGTGTTTTCAAATCTCATGGATGGCCAAGATTGGTTCTTCAATCTTGATCCAATGGTTGAGAGCTGCCAAGAAGACTCCTCCCAAAGTGGTATCTTCAGCAATAGTACTCCAAGTATGTGGCATTGGGTTGGCCAAAAGAGGTAAAGTGGTCCCCTACTTGAGGTGGCATAGAATTGCCCACATATGGTGAAATGTCTTCCAAGTTGGCGCCAAAAGTGTGATGCATCTTCATGGCTGATTGCTCCATGCATGCAAGCCATGCATGTGTGTTTTAATTTATCTCCAAACCATCTTATAAATTAAGCTTGAGATGCTTCCTTCAATTCGTAAGGTCCATGTGGCATTTGGTGGCTCTTTCATTGATCTTCTACTTCAAGCCTTCAAGGTGGTCTTCAAGTTTTTGAGGTTGTCCTTCCATGCTTCTCCAACCGTGTAGTCCATGATGTAATTGATGGTTCTTCCATTGCTCTTCCTACTCCAAATCTTCAATGAAGTCTTCAAGCTTCCAAGGATGTCTATTCCTACAAAAGAGGCAAGCTTGTAAGTTAAATGTTAGACTAAAGCTTGAAGTTAGGGATGACCCTCCAAGGCACATCATTTTTTTTTTTAGCATTTAAGGGTTGATTCTCAAATATTGATGTTGGCATCCTTGTGCTCTTTGTCCATGGAGAATTCCTACAAAATGAGCAATAACAAAATTAGGAAAATTAAACCACGAATTTGGTCATGATTGCTTAAGGCTAAGCCGGGGCACATTAGTCCTCGACCCAAGCCTCGGCTAGCTCTATTGGACTGGACCAGTCAACCCGGGCCAGACAGGTTGAATGGTTTGGATAGGGCCAGATCGGTCCGTCCTAGACCGGACTGAACCCGATCAGACCGGATCAAACCAAACCAGTTCTTGGCCAGATTTTTCTTTTTTCCCAATTCTTCCCTTTTTCCGTCTTTCTTCTTCTCTTCTTTTCCCAATTTTTAATTGGGTATTTTCGTCATTTTTGGACTATTTTTGCAAAGACTTTGACTGCGGTTTGGGAGTACCAAATGATGTCGGAATTTTTCCCAGACCGTGCATTCTAACTTGTTTTGGCGTTTCTGAATGTGATGGTGTTTCTGTTTGTTGAAAGTTTGCCCCTGGCCATTAGGTCGGAATTGATTTTCTAGGGATTTTGCCCTATAAAGCTTGGAGATTTTGCCTTAATTTCCTCTCTCCTGGTTGTGAACCCTGTCTCTAGTGAATTTCCTATCTCCAAAAATTTTTCTCTCCTCTAGCAAATTTGTCAGCAATTTCTTCATCAACCTCATCACAAGGTTCTTCGTGAATGGCTCCCAAACTAACTTTGAGACGAAAGTATGCCCTGTTACAACGTGATTCGTCACAATGTGCTCAAACACAGGTCAGTTGACCACTAACTTGGTATTTATCTCATGAATTTAGAACTCTGACATTTCTAAATAATTACGAGGCTGATCTGAAAATCGCTCAATTATTTACTCTAGGAACATTATCTTTTCAAGTTTTGCATCTTTGAGAGTTGTAAAGTTATTTGAGCGAATTGGATTATCAAGATTGTGCACGATACAAGGTGATAGTTGCGATTGGCTTGTTAAGTTATTATACGCTGATATGAGTTGTGCCCCACGACCTAATTTTGCAGAAAAGTTATATATTCTCGGTCAACAAATCAGGATAACCCAAAAAATTGTGAATGAATTGATCGGTTTCCCGATGGATAAGAATAATGATGAAGAATATTACCATGTTTCTCGAGATGCCGAGTTTATAAAAAATGGGAAGAACTGGTTTGTGAGTTTTGTAGGTGAAGACCGTCTTATAGCTGGATGAGGAACATTGAAGAGGAAATTGTCTTGCCATTAACAAATTTTGTAACCGAGCTATTTACTTATTTTTATACATGACTTTTAGCATTGGGCAAACACTAGCCTTCTTTATGTTTGGTGGCAAACTTGTAGCCTTATTATTGTTTAGAATATCTGCACATTTGATTATATTTAGGAATGCTTCTGGATCAGGATTGGTGCATGAGAACGGTGACAATGTAAAAGCCAAGGCATGCACAGAGGGAACCAAACCAAGAAGCAACCAGTGCACACGCATGATCATGACCAAGGAAGGAGGCGCACGATAGCGCGTGTGCAAGAGGTGAGGCACGCAACAGCATGCGCATGAGGGCAGTAAGAGGACGCGCGTAGGAGAGCACCATGGCTTGTATGGCGCGTGCAGAAGAGGAAGAATAATGATGAAGAATATTACCATGTTTCTCGAGATGCCGAGTTTATAAAAACTGAGTTGCTTCAAAAGATACATCGAAATCCCGATACTTATTAGTTTTACAAGCCCAAATTGAAGGATTCAAATGTCAAATCTCGAGTTATTCACTTTGTCATATTCCACACGATTCTACCTAGTGAATAACTGATATGCCTACGAGTCCTATCCGTCAAGCACGAACCAAGATACGTATCTTAACCAATCTTTCATCTAACTGGTTTGTGAGTTTTGTAGGTGAAGACCGTCTTATAGCTGGATGAGGAACATTGAAGAGGAAATTTGTCTTGCCATTAACAAATTTTGTAACCGAGCTATTTACTTATTTTTATACATGACTTTTAGCATTGGGCAAACACTAGCCTTCTTTATGTTTGGTGGCAAACTTGTAGCCTTATTATTGTTTAGAATATCTGCACATTTGATTATATTTAGGAATGCTTCTGGATCAGGATTGGTGCATGAGAACGGTGACAATGTAAAAGCCAAGGCATGCACAGAAGGGAACCAAACCAAGAAGCAACCAGTGCACACGCATGATCATGACCAAGGAAGGAGGCGCACGATAGCGCGTGTGCAAGAGGTGAGGCACGCAACAGCATGCGCATGAGGGCAGTAAGAGGACGCGCGTAGGAGAGCACCATGGCTTGTATGGCGCGTGCAGAAGAGGAAGAATAATGATGAAGAATATTACCATGTTTCTCGAGATGCCGAGTTTATAAAAAATGGGAAGAACTTGAGTTGCTTCAAAAGATACATCGAAATCCCGATACTAATGAGTTTTACAAGCCCAAATTGAAGGATTTAAATGTCAAATCTCGAGTTATTCACTATGTCATATTCCACACGATTCTACCTAGTGATGAACTGATATGCATACGAGTCCTATCCGCCAAACACAAACCAAGATACATATCTTAACCAATCTTTCATCTAACAGGTTTGTGAGTTTTGTAGGTGAAGGCCTTCTTATAGCTTGGATGAGGAACATTGAAGTGGAAATTTGTCTTCCCAAATTGAAAATTTTAAATGTCAAATCTCGAGTTATTCATTATGTCATATTCCACACGATTCTACCTAGTGATGAATTGATATGCCTACGAGTCCTATCCGTCAAACACGAACCAAGATACATATCTTAACTAATCTTTCATCTAACTGGTTTGTGAGTTTTGTAGGTGAAGGCCTTCTTATAGCTTGGATGAGGAACATTGAAGTGGAAATTTGTCTTCCCATTAACAAATCTTGTAACCGAGCTATTTACTTATTTTTATGCATGACTTTTAGCATTGGGAAAACACTAGCCTTCTTTATGTTTGGTGGTAAACTTGTAGCCTTATTATTGTTTAGGATACTTGCACATTGAGTTATATTTAGGAATGCTTCTGGATCGGGATTGGTGCATGAGAACGGTGACAATGTAAAAGCCAAGGCATGCACGGAAGGGAACCAAACCAAGGAGCAACTAGCACACACGCATGATCATGACCAAAGAAGGAGGCGCCCGACAGCATGTGTGCAAGAGGTGAGGCACGCAACAGCGTGTGCACGAGGGCAGCAAGAGGACGCGAGCAGGAGGGCGCCATGGCTTGTATGGCGAGTGCGGAAGAGGAACTAGTTGAAGCAGCTGGCGCGTGCGAGGAGGGATTATGGCCGAGCACCTGGCCGCGTGGGTTGGCGCGCACGAGACACTTGGCTACACAACATGAGCACACAGATGTGCGCGAGGAGTAGCCTGCATCACTGAGCAGCGTAGCAGCGCGTGCGCGCGACAACGGCGCCATACATTCCAACGGCTATATTTCTCTTCCAACAGCTATTTTTGCAATCCTCCTTCTTGTTAACTTAAATGCGTTTAAGTAACTATTTTTGATAATTATGTTTTTGATGATTATGATTAATATGAAACGAGTGAACTGTTGATTAAGTTTAATAAGAAATATATAAATTGATGAGCATGAGTAATATGAAATTTACAAACAGGATAATTGATTTTTTATGTTTATTGTATTTATCTAGAAATGCCATTTGAAAAGGGTATTATGTTTTCTGAAGAATTTTTGGCCAAGTGTTAATAGTTAGTTAGAATCAATCGTCCACGGTTAAGACGAAATTAGTTGTCCAAAGTTAAAATGTGAGAATCAATCGTCCAAAGTATCACGTGAAAATCAGGTGACTTCAGTCAGAATCATTCATCCAAAGTAGTCTGTCGAAATCAAACGTCCACGGTCAAGACAGAATAGTTAAGACGAAATGCAGTCGTGCACAGTTAAATGAAAGACGCAGTCGTCTACGCCAATGAAAGACGCAGTTGTCCAAAGTCAAAACAGACGCAGTCGTCCATACTTACTTGTCCAAAGACTTATCGCCAGAAATTTAAAAGACCGCGAAGCAACAGTGATACCCGTCCAGTGTCTTAACTCCAGATCATTAATGGCCGCGAACGATAGCGACTCTAGACATCAACGGCTAGCTGTCGTCGTACGGATGGTTCTCCAACGGCTATATTTTGGAACACAGACGAGGAGCTTTTCTAGATGAGATGCCGATTATAGACAGAGTATAAATAGAATAACAAAGCTTAGGAGAACAACTTTTTTGCTAAAATCCTCTCTGAACCCTTATACGCAAAAAAGCTTTGTAATACTCTGCAATTTCCTACACATCTCTACTCTTAAACTTGAGATTCTGTTTTGAGAGAGTGTAGCTTTTGTGCTCAACTATTCAAATCTGTAAAATCTTAAAGGCAGTGGATTGACGCCCGTGAAGTTTAATCCAGAGTTGTAAGGCTATAGATCGACTCCCGTGAAGTTCGATCTAGAATTCTCGTTGATGAGAAGTTAAGGATCTTCAAGGGGGAAACCTTGAAGCGTGGACGTATACAGGTTTTGGCCGAACCACGTAAAAATACTAGTGTCAATCTCTCTCTCTCACTCTTACTTTTATTTGTTTAATATTGTTTTCTGTCATAGTACAATATCACAAAAAAGTGAGGACAAAAGATAAACCTAACTTGCATACCTAAAATCGATTAGATTAAGAAATTTCTAATTCACCTCCCCTCTTAGACAATCACGATCCTACAATTGGTATCAGAGAGATGTCAAATATTGTCTAAGTTGTATTTTAGAAATATTCTGTAATATATTTATATTTACAATGGCATTCAACACAAACGCTACACATATAGAGGGTCAGTCTATTTCTAGGCCACCATTTTTTGATGGCAGTGATTATGTATACTAGAAGGCAAGAATGAAAATATTTGTTTAAGCCATGGACTATAAAATTTGGAATATAATTGAGAATGGCCCTTTCAAGGCCATGAAAACTGAGAATGGAATTAGTATTTCTAAGGACTCTCATGAATTAACAGAGTCCGATAAGAGGAATCTTAGTTTAAATGCCAAAGCTGTAGACACCCTATACTGTGCACTGAACCGAGATGAGTTTAATAGGGTTCAAGGGTGTGATAGTGCACAAGAGATAAGACACTTGCTAGAGATCACACACGAGGGAACAAACCAAGTAAAGGAAAGCAAAATGAGTATGTTAGTACACGAGTATGAACTTTTTTCGATGGAAAAGTAAGAGTCTATTTCATCTATGTTTACTCGATTCACTAACATTACTAATGGCTTAAAAGGTCTTGGTAAGATTCATTCAGGTGAAGAACTATTAAGAAAGATCCTTCGGTGCCTACCAAGAGCCTGGCAACCGAAAGTAACTGCTATACAAGAAGCTCGGGATCTCAAGGTTCTCAAGCTTGAAGAGCTCATTGGCTCTCTAATGACTCATGAGATAACCAGGAGAACCAATGACAAGGAAGATCTCAAAGAGAAAGAGATCAGCAAAAAGAAGGACATTGCATTCAAAGCTTCCTCAAGCAAGCAGGAAGAATTAGAGAAGGAAGATGATGATGAGGATATAGCTCTCATCACTAGGAGATTCAGCAAATTTCTTCAACGCAAAAGGATGCAAAGAAGAAGATTTCCAAAGGGTGAGAAATAACAAAAAGAAAAGAAAATCACATGTTTTGAGTGTGGGAAGCCGTCACATGAAGGCCGACTGTCCACAAGCTAAGAAAGATCCCAAGAAGTTCAAGAAGAGAGCTATGAAGGCTACTTGGGATGATAGTGAGAGTGATATATCTTCAGAAGATGAGGAAGTTGCCAACCTCTGCTTCATGGCACACGATAATGAGGTTAGCATTTCTTCTAGTGACAGTGAAACTGAGGATGTAGACTTAATTGATGCTTTTAACGATTTAGTCAAACAATACAGTATGCTTAAGACTAAGTACAATCTGATAAGGAAAGAAAATGCAGATTTAATTGAAAAGCATACTAAGGAGTGTATTCTGAGTGAAAATGAAATTACAGAACTTAAAAGCAAAAATGAGGATTTGAATAATACTGTTCTGAAATTTTCTAATGGCAGCAAAAACCTGAATATGCTATTAGGCAGCCAGAGAGTTACATTTGATAAAGCTAGTTTAGGATATGATAAGTTTAGTAAAAAGAAAGTATATAAGAATTATTTTGTCAAATCTTCTACTTGTCACGCATGCAATGAAGTAGGACATAAATCCTATGAATGTCCTTTGAAACTAGGAAATACTAAACCTGGCAGGGGATTACAATGGGTTCCTAAGGGAACCAGACCTAACTCTAAGACCCAAAAGATTTGGGTACCAAATAAGACAACTTGATCTTCTGTTTTGCAGGTTGACTGTTCTCCCGGGAAAAATCAATGGTACCTCGATAGTGGATGCTCGAGGCATATGAAAGGAGACTCAACCAAATTTGCTGTTGTCAACAAGAAGAAAGAAAATGTCACTTTTGGTGGAAATCAAAAGGGTAAAATCGTTGGCATTGGCAACATAGGTAACAGCTCTAACTCTATTATAGAAAATGTACTGTTAGTAGAAGGGTTAAGGCATAATTTACTTAGTATCAGTCAATTATGTGATAAGGGTTATAAAGTAGTTTTCAAGTCAAATGCATGTATAATAAAGGATGTCTCAAATAGCAAAGTTCTGTTCAAAGGTTATAGAAAAGAAAATGTTTATATTATTGATTTAGATAACTTTGAACAAATTGATGAAAAATGTCTTGCTGTGAATCTATTGGTTGATAGTTGGACTTGACATAGGAGATTAGGACATATAGGTATGGATACCTTAGCTAAGATTACTAATGATAATTTAGTTAGAGGGATTCCCAAGATATCCGTTGAGAAGGATAAGGTCTGTGAAGCTTGCCAAATGGGCAAGCAGATCAAAAGTTCCTTTGCATCAAAGAATACAATTTCCACCTTCAAGCCCCTACAACTTCTTCACATGGATCTCTTCGGTCCTTCTAATGTAGCCAGTCTAGGTGGAAAATTCTATGCCTATGTCATTGTCGATGACTTCTCTAGATTCACTTGGGTATACTTTCTGAAGTCAAAGGATGAGACCTTTGATACCTTCTCTAGCTTTAGGAAAAGAGTTCAAAATGAAAAGAAACTCACCATTGTTGCTATCCGTAATGATCATGGTGGAAAATTTAAAATGAGAAATTTGAACTCTTGTGTCTCAAATATGGAATTGAGCACAATTTCTCCTCCCCTAGAACCCCTTAGCAAAATGGTGTTGTTGAGAGGAAAAATAGGTCTATTCAAGAGTTGGCTCGAACCATGCTCAATGAAAATTCTCTTCCTAAGTATCTCTGGGCAGAAGCTGTTTCCACAGCTTGTTATGGTTAAACAGGGTCTCCATAAGACCTATTCTTGAGAAAACTCCTTATGAGCTTTAGAATGGTGAAACCCCTTCTGTTAAGTACTTTAGAGCCTTCGGTTGTAAATGCTTCATTCTTAACACTAAGGATAACTTAGGAAAATTCGATTCCAAATCTGATCTTGAAATTTTTCTTGGTTATTCACTTTCCAGTAAAGCCTATAGAGTTTTCAACAAAATGACTCTAGTTGTAAAAGAATCTTTGAATGTCAATTTTGATGAGACCCCTCAACCCACAATCAATGTGGATGAGGATGATACTTTAGAAAAGCAACTGGATTCTCTTTCCTTAGAAAAATCTGCTGAAATTCTTCAAGGAGAAAATTCTCTAAAAATTGTCCCCATCAAGGATGAAGATGCTACTATGCCTAGAGATTGGAAATATGTGAGAAATCATCCCTTAGATGAAGTTTTAGATGATCCTTCCCTAGGAGTGAAGACTAGATCATCTCTTAAGAATTTCTGTGCCAATGTGGCATTTATTTCACAAGTTGAGCCTAAGAAATTCGAGGAAGCAGAGTAGGATGAAAACTGGATTGTAGCTATGCAGGAAGAGCTAAACCAATTTGAAAGGAACAATGTTTGAGAACTTGTTCCAAAACTAGTTAATCATCCAATTATAGGAACAAAATGGGTGTTTAAAAACAAGATGAATGAAAATGGCATAGTTATTAGAAACAAAACTAGGTTAGTTGCCAAAGGTTATAACCAAGAAGAAGGAATAGACTTTGAGGAAACATTTGCTCTTGTAGCTAAACTAGAATCTATTAGAATGTTTTTAGCCTATGCTTGCTACAAGAACTTTACACTCTTTCAAATGGATGTAAAGAGTACTTTTTTAAATGGGTATATCATGGAAGAAGTTTATGTAGAGCAGCCCTTAGGATTTGAAGACTATGAAAAGCCTGACTATGTATACAAACTTAGGAAAGCTCTATACGGACTTAAGCAGGCTCCTAGAGTTTGGTATGATAGGTTGAAAAATTTCCTTGAGGAAATGAAGTTCAAAAAGGGTAATACCGATTCAACCCTGTTTACCATGTAAAAGGACAAAGATATTCTCCTAGTTCAAATCTATGTAGATGACATCATATTCGGATCTACAAATGTTTCACTTTGTAATGAGTTTGCCACTGTTATGCAAAGTGAGTTTGAAATGAGTATGATGGGGGAGTTAAAATTCTTCTTAGGATTTCAAATTAGTCAAAAATCTGATGATATTTTCTTCTGTTAAGAAAAATACATCAAAGACCTCCTAAAAAGATTTGGATTAGATTTCTCTAAGTCCTCTAGAACTCCCATGAGTACCACAACCAAATTGGATAAAGATGAAAACGGAATAAATGTTGATATTAAAAAATATCGTGGTATGATTGGATCTCTTTTATATCTGACAGCTAGTAGGCCCGATATCCTATTTAGTGTATACTTATGTGCTAGATATCAAGTTGCCCCTAAAGAATTTCACTTAACTGTTGCCAAAAGAATTTTTAAATATTTAAGTGGGACATATGACTTAGGTTTATGGTACTCGAATGGTATTTCTTTTGATCTAATAGGATATTCAGATTCTGATTATGCTGGAAGTCTGATAGATAGAAAAAGCACAAGTGACACTTGTTAGTTCCTTGGTGAATCTCTTGTGTCCTAGTATTCTAAGAAACAGAATTTTGTAGCACTTTCAACTGCCGAGAGTGAATATATTGCTGCTGGTAGTTGCTGTGCTCAAATTCTTTGGATGAAGCAAACTCTAGAAGATTATAATCTTTTCTATAATAGGATTCTCATTCGGTGTGACAACACCAGT
Source organism: Begonia masoniana (assembly GCA_022432975.1). Taxonomy (NCBI): domain Eukaryota; kingdom Viridiplantae; phylum Streptophyta; class Magnoliopsida; order Cucurbitales; family Begoniaceae; genus Begonia; species Begonia masoniana. The sequence continues at coordinate 61,407,978 of CM039502.1, read as the reverse complement.
GCCATTAACAGTTCAAAGAATCCAATCCAACATTCTAGAACAAAACACATCGAGGTTAGATACCATTTTATTAAAAATCATGTTCAAATAGGTGATATTACATTAGAATTTGTAAATTCTGCTTATCAATTAGCAGATATCTTTACCAAGCCTTTGGGTGAAAATACGTTCAATAATATAAGAATAAGGTTAGGTCTCATTCGGATTGAGAAAAACTGAGGTTCTTTTCTGTTGGAGAATATTGAGCAACATAGCAGATTTGTCAATGAAGGCATGGACGTTGTCACAATGGACGTTGACAATGTTGTCAAAATGGAAGATCTCCACAATTTCCTTCTCTGTGAAAACGTGGTCACTATGGACGTTGACCGTGGACGTTAACAATGGACGTTGTCAATGGACTTTGACGATGGACGTTCACCAAATTGTCTATAAAATCTTTTGAAAGGTAACTGAAACTCTAAGATTCAAATTTCTCTCTCAAAACCTCTCTACTCCTTTCCTTTGTCCAGCGATTCCTTTCCCTCTCTGTTCGTCGAATCTGTTTCTACTCTCCATCTCTACTCAGAAACCTAATACCTTCAAATGGCATCTTCCTCTCACGCTCCGTAGGTCTTCTCGAGGAAGAAACAGAAGACTTCACAACCGTCAAATTCGCAATCTGTCGTCATTCCTCCTTCTCTTCAATGGCCGAATCACGAGTTCATCAATCAAGCCGCATTCAATAGATATTATGAAGTTTTTGAATACAAACCGATTATTAAATCTAGAGGAGTAATTTTTCGGGATTTAGTTGGACTGGAGTTAGAAGAACCTTTAGTACGTTTGGGGTTAATAGGGTTATTTGATTCAGAAACCTCTTATTGTGAACCAGCAATTATGATGTTTTATGCTAACCTAGAACATTCTACGAGACCCCTTGTTTTCAGAAGCTATGTCTATGGACAACATATCGAACTCACTCAGGAAATGCTGCATCAAATCCTTTGTTGTGAGTTTGTAAATGGATCTCGCAGATATTTTAAAACCACAACGACTCCGTCATTTCTTACGAAGCCTGCGGGCAGGGACTTAGTACGATTGATTGCCAAGAATCCAAACAATTCACCCCTGAAGCTGAAAAGTAAGGATTTAAACTTTAGGGCCAGAGTATTTCACCAAATGATCCATTATAATATTTTGCCAGTAGAGGGTCATAGAGACCATGTCAGTGGCATGAATCTCTTCTTGCTTGGGCAGTTCTTTAGAGGTGAACCCTTACATGTTGGATTTGTTGTGCTTAATAGAATGCTTCAGGTCGTTTGTCATGTATCCAAGTCCCTGCCTTACAATCTTCTGCTTATGAAGATTTTCAACCGATTTGGAGTTAGATTTCTAGAGTCTGACACACTCTTATCCTTGAAGAAATCTGACTTCTTTTCCCCCTCCACCATGTCCAGGATGAGACCCACAAGAGATGATCAAGGTGTGTTGGTTGAGAAAGCTGGCCGAGGTGTTGTGTCTAGGATGGGCATAGCTAGAAATGCTCAAGTTGAGCTGGATGACAATGTTGGTAGACGAGGTTTTTCAAGGCGCTTAATTCTTGCTGAAAAAGAAGAGGAAGATAGCTCTTCAGATGACATTCGTCTTCCTGTCCTTACCCCTCTGCCACCTCCAGTTCTCCTCATTCAAGCTCCTGACGAGTTTGGTCATGATCAAATTCCCCTTCAAGAACCTTTAAGTGATCCTGACCCTCCTCTAGTCCAAGCTGATCTTCCACATCCAATCAGTCCAATACGTGCTCCCTCTCCAACTCCTGTACCTTCTCTGCCAGCACATGTTCCTCCTCAATCTAGAAGTCCTCTCAGTTCTCCACCAAGAAATTCTATTTCTGAGGACCACTACAATGAGCTCCGGGCTAGTATTGCAAGTCTCAGGATTGGTCTTGAGTCCTTTCAATCTATGTATCTTTCCCGACTAGATCAACTTGAGGCTTGTGTTCTCTCCCGACTTGACCATCTCGAAGCCTCCACCGTTACTCAGGATGATATTTCCGGACTCCTTACTCACATTAATAAAGTGGAATCCACTCTTAATTCTGCTCATGATTTGTTGGAAACAAATCATAGTATTGCTCTTGATGATATCGTCGCTTCTGTGAGATTCTAGACAAATCTTCTGACAACCCAATTGCAGCGAGATAGTCATAAGATTCTCACTCAGGTTGCAGACATTGACAATTTTTTGCACTGGGGTGATGGTCAGCCAACTTCTGTTGATTTGGCCCTGGATGAAAATGTTGAGAGAAGTGGTGCAGCTAGTCCCACTCCTTCTACTGCTCCAATTATTATTGACCAGCCAGGCCCCTGTCCTGCAGATATTGTTGCAGTGGCTGTTCCTTGTGAGGATGAGCCAGAATCTGCACCTATTATTGCTGTTCATACTGATTCTGCCCTTGCTGTCCCTAATGATATCCCTATGGCAAATGCAGGGGATACTATTCTTGTTGCAAGTGTTCATTCTCCTCCTCCGATTGAGGGAGCTGTTCCTCCATTAGAAACCCCTTCCTCTCCTGTTCAGGGAGATTTTCTTAGTCAATTAGGTGCTCTTATGGGCTGGGATACTCCTTCTTCGCCTGAGAGCTAGGATTCATATTTCTGTCTGTCACTGATACTATTTTTTTTAATGATATTTTTATGATGTCCAACTGTTCCAGTTTTATTCTTGTTATCTCTCTTGTCTTGTGCTGAATGTCATGCCTCCTTGAGTGATTATTTTTGATAATGTCAAAGGGGGAGATAAATATGTGTATGATATATGGAATGGTACAGATGAAGATTATTTGTTCTAGTTGCATGCATAGAGTATGAGGGAGGAAGTTAGAAAAGTTATTATCGTTTTGAGATTATTATGGGGGAGAAAATACTTAATCATCATATATATTTTGTCATCATCAAAAAGGGGGAGATTGTTAACTTAAATGCATTTAAGTAACTATTTTTAATAATTATGTTTTTGATAATTATGATTAATATGAAACGAGTGAACTGTTGATTAAGTTTAATAAGAAATATATAAACTGATGAGCATGAGTAATATGAAATTTACGAACTGGATAATTGGTTTATTATGTTTATTGCATTTATCTGGAAATGTCCTTTGAAAAAGGTATTATGTTTTCTGACAAATTTTTGGCTAAGTGTTAATAGTTAATCAGAATCAATCGTCCACGGTCAAGACGAAATCAGTTGTCCAAAGTTAAAGTGTGAGAATCAATCGTCTAAAGTATCACGTGAAAATCAGGTGACTTCAGTTAGAATCATTCGTCCAAAGTAGTCTGTCGAAATCAAACGTCCACGGTCAAGACAGAATAGTTAAGACGAAACACAGTCGTCCACAGTTAAATGAATGACGCAGTCGTCCACGCCAATGAAAGATGTTGTCGTCCACGCTAATGAAAGATGCAGTCATCTACGCCAATGAAAGATGCAGTCGTCCAAAGTCAAAATAGACACAGTCGTCCATACTTACTTGTCCAAAGACTTAGCGCCAGAAATTTAAAAGACCTCGAAGCAACAGTGATACCCGTCCAGTGTCTTAACTCCAGATCATTAATGGCCGCGAACGATAGCGACTCCAGACATCAACGGCTAGCTGTCGTCGTACAGATGGTTTTCCAATTGCTATATTTCCGAACACAGACGAGGAGCTTTTCTAGATGAGATGCCAATTATAGACAGAGTACAAATAGAAGAACAAAGTTTAGGAGAACAACTTTTTTGCTAAAATCCTCTATGAACCTTTACACGCAAAAAAAAAATTTGTAATACTCTGCGATTTCCTACACATCTCTACTCTTAAATTTGAGATTCTTTTTTGAGAGAGTGTAGCTTTTGTGCTCAACTATTCAAATCTATAAAATCTTAAAGGCAGTAGATTGACGCCCGTGAAGTTCAATCCAGAGTTGTAAGGTTGTAGATTAACGCCCGTGAAGTTCGATCTGGAATTCTCTTTGAGGAGAAGTTAAAGATCTTCAAGGGAGAAACCTTGAAGCGTGAACGTAGGCAGGTTTTGGCCGAACCATGTAAAAATACTTGTGTCAATCTCTCACTCTCACTCTTACTTTTATTTGTTTAATATTGTTTTTTATCATAGTACAATATCACAAAAAAGTGAGAAGAAAAGATAAACCTAACTTGCATACCTAAAATCGATTAGATTAAGAAATTTCTAATTCACCCCCCTTCTTAGACAATCACAATCCTACACTTCTTTCCTTCTGAAGCCGAACCCTATTGTTTGTGGGTCTATTTAAGCTCGATTCAAAGCTTTATAAGAGGATTTTTGGTAAGTTGAAAATCATAGTGAAGTGTTCTTCATTTTCAAAGTGTTCTCGAATGCTTCTCCTCGGTGCGAATAGCCGAGCGTCCCATGCATTGTCAACCAAGTTTTTGGGCTTCTTGGCAGCTCTCTTGACCATCCTTCTCTCCCAATCCTTCTGAGGGTGGGAAAGAAGTAGAAGGGTGGAAGGCCTAGCTTATCCGTTGTTGTTCCCTTCGGGTTTCAGAGGTCGCATCACCTAAAGGCACCGTCGCTGCTTCTCGACCCAACAGGTAAGTCTCACCCCATCGACCTCTTCTCACTCATCAGGAAAACGACAACACTCATTCCATGTTATCCTCTGTTTGTCTTTCTATTTTTACGTGTTTGCCTCTATTTTTTTGGGGTGTCCTTCGGTTAAACCTGAGAACACTAAACCATTTCTTTTAATTGTTGCTTCCGCGTGCATTTGCAGGTCCCCATATCCTATCATTTGGTATCAAAGTCGAAGTGCTCTTGTAATATCCGGCTTGTACGGACTTTTTGGATATATTATATTATATTATTATTTCATTGTTTAATGACATTTTTAGTAAATGTGTCAAATCAAATCAGTTTCGCAAACAGAAAGCGTCATTACGATCCTAACGAATAATAAGAATACACTTTTCGTAATGTAAAAGACGTTCTCGCAAAAATAGTAAACGAGGTCCGAATTGCGAGCGAACAGTTTTGTTAAATCACAAATGACAAGTTGGACTTATTGGTGAAATAAGGAGATTTGGAGAAATCGAATAGCTAGACGATTAACGAACCGAAGGACGAAACAAAAATAGAATTAAGTGTAAGGGAAAATTGGTCATTTAGCTATTTTAATTTATAAATAAGGCAACATGCCTTAATCGATTTTCACTTTGTGAAAATCGATTTCCAGAAGCAACATCTCTCTCTCGGCTTCTCTTCTCTGCCGCGAGGGTTTCCTTCGATCCGACTCCGATTCGAGCTCCGTTTGTCTCGTTTCTTCCGTGGTTTCTCTTCCTCTCGCTATCCTCGGTATGTACCTACAATCTTAGAGCTTTTATTTCAACGTTTACGCCGTTTTAGATAATTAGGGTTTTGATTAAATCTCGTAAAAAACGCGAATTAGGACTCGTAATTAATAGGTTAGGCGTGATTAAGTATATATTGAACGAATCGGACGTTATTAGACGAAGATAAACCAATTTGTGAAAAAAGTATAAATCTGAGAATTTTCGAGTTTTCGGAAATTTCTCGTAATAGGAATTTCAAGTTATCGAGCATTAATTGACGTTCTAAATGCTTTGATTAGCTAAGTGAGGAATTTAGGAAAAATTCAATAGTTAAGGATTTTGTAATTTGGACGTTAATAGCTTAAATTGGTTTTAACGACGAATATCGTGTTTTGTCTCAGACACACGACTCCCGTGGACGAAGCTTGAGATTCTGCGCGCTCGAGGTAAGTTTTCGTGACTTACTTTGACCAATCGGTCTACACCATACTTCGATGTCATATCGAGGATCCCTGAAGAGTTGTTTGTTTAATCTGCTTTTGGTTGGGTAGTTAGGTTTAATTGTTTATAGGTTAGTTTATTTCGGTCTTGATGGTATACATGTGTTTGTTTATTGTATGGTTACATTATGATTATAACTGTTCATGCATCACGTGTTTCAAAATGGCATGAAAATGGATTTCTGCACAAGTTTTCAAATGAAATGAATAATGAACGAAAATACGTAATCTGTATCTGGTCACGCGGGATGGGGCTCAGGCATGGCTGTAGGGTTTGTGAGCATGTACCCCCCTCCTCTAAATCGAAAGTGGTAGTCCGACCGCGGGATGTATCCTTTCCATTTAGAGGGCTGATATCTCGGTGGCAATCTGTATGAAATGACCTGATATGTCTGATATGCATGTTTTCTGAACTTCATATGCACTGCACGCATGCATCTGCATTTACGTAGCTTACTGAGATTTCAATATCTCATATGTGTCTGTATGGTGTAGGTGATATTTTAGGAGATATTGAGCCAGGTGAGGACGACGTTCCTCCTCCTGACGTAGGTGCAGTTGATGGATGATGGCCGTGGGAGTGCGCTGAGCAGTCGAGGCGCGTTTTGACCCGTGGGGAAGTATGTATAGATTTTGGGCTTTATGTGACGTATGGGCTGATGTTAAATTGTATAGAACATATTAGGGTGTTTGGTTCTAGATAGGGGTTAGATAACATTTTGGTAATTGTCTGTAAAACGCTTTGGTTTAAACTGTTTACTGAATGTTTTGAAAATGTTTTGATTGGTTTAGGTTGTTACGGATAGCTCGGTTTTTAGAACTATCCACGCAGTTGGACTTCGCAAAGTCCGACGCGAGTCGATTGAGTTTAGATTATGTTTTAATCGGTTGAGTGCAAGTTGTGAGTTATGGTGATTACTGGTGAAGGAAAGAAGATGATTTGCTCTCTGGAAATCGGATTCCAGAGAACAAATCGATCGATGTGTTAGATGCTGTGAAGTACGAAAAGTATGAATTGCTAAAGTCTCTGGTATTGATGAAGGAAAGGAGGGATCGCTGCATTGTGTGCAGCGATCGATCTCTGCTGAAAAGCAGAGATCGATCGCCGCCCTTGCTACATGCTGCAGCGATCGATCTCTGTAGTTTGCAGAGATCGATCGCTGCCTCCTGGCAACGATTGGTTCCGATTCTGCCCCTGTTTTAATTTCTATTAAATATTTAAATGTTTTAAGTTTTATTTAAATTGTTTTAGTTTATGTTTTAAATGATTTCAAGGTTCGATTTCAATTCCGTTTTCAGTTCTGATTTCAACTTCAGTTTAGATTCCGCGTTAAGTTTTATTTAAAGCATAGAAAAGTAAAAAGTATAAAAAAATATATATATAATACGGTAAATACGGGTACGGTATTAGGGGTGTTACAGCTCTTGTGTTACTTCCTGTTCTGTGATGATTCATTGTTATCATATAATTTTTTGTTATCTTTCTTTCTTTTGTTTGCTTTAGTTTTTAGACTTGAATTGTGATAGTTTTCTTGCTGGAAATTGGAGTCTCCTTCAGCCAAGAAATTGGTGTAAATCCGAGGTGCATTGTTTGCTAAATTGAGTTGTATATGTTGAACATTTTAACTCCAATCTTTAAGCATCAGCTGCATGTTTAAATGTATTTTTTTTAATATTATCTTGTTAGTCTCATTAGGATTTTATTTGATTCAATTAAGTGTTCTGTTAGTGACCGATAGCTTTTATTTTTGTTTGATAAATTTTATGATTTCTTTGTGTTAGAGTTCTATTTTAAAACTTTGAACTTAATGGGGAACCATAAAGTAGAACCCCCATGAACCTTTCCATAAGAGGAAACCCAAACCACCTAGGAGAAGAGTTCAAAATCGAAAAGACCTAGATGATGAGTGTTCCAAGATACCTAAACCGGTTGTTGGTAAGCCTAACTACCAAGAGCAACTCCATGAGCTAAACTGCAAGCTTAAGGATATACATCATCGGATCATGAGAAGTGAGCATTTAGGAGAACCTCAAGAAACTCCTCGTAGGAGAAATAAATAATTTAGCAATGAATAGAAAAGTAGAGAAAATCCTAAGGAGAAGCAGATAGTTCTTTTTCAGAATAATTGCCCTTCTAGCTTTCTCTCCTCTCTCTCTCTCTTCTCATATCTTTTATACAAAGAAGATCTCATTCTTTTCAAATCGTTCTCATAATCTTTCTCTATACTAATCTATACTTATTCTCCCTTAAAATTTATATATCTGACCCGCAATATATCTCCCATAACATAATGAAAAATTTATTTTTCAAATTTCCATTTTGACAGCATTCTAGCGGCGTGACCATAAGATGTGGACATGTTTATTATGAAACCTCTTCTGCCTAATTTTGCACGTTCTTTTCAAAATTTCTCCATAGCATGTTTTTGGCTTTTAGAACTTCAAATTGATTCATGATTGATTTATATTTTCACCCTAACCTACAAAACATGAATGAGATTTTGTGCTTTATCAAAATTCTATCATTACCATCTATATTGAAAGCTGTAAGTAATTATCCTGCACACGAGCCCTTTAGTTGACAGTCATCCAAATTGATGATCCGTCTATAATCAATGAACACAATTTATCCTTGATGAGACATCTACTATGAAAGATGTTCTCACGGTGACAATCCTCTCCTGAACTCTTAGATATGAGGACTCATCTCCTGACCATAAGTAGGGATCCTTCAGGAGCGTGAACAATTTCATCCTCAGTGTCACTCTCTTCGACATCCTCTTCCTCTACTTCTACTTCTTGCTCGTTCTTGCTCTCAATTTCTCCCGTGTCCTCCTTGATTATCATGACAGGTCGGTGTGGGCATTGAGCCATGTAATGATTCAGACCGTGACACTTGTAGCACTTGATTTCTCTAGCTCTTGGTACGCTGGCACTATCCACTAAGGTTTTACTACTTGACTCTTTCGGTGGCCAACTACGAGTAACACAAAACTCTAAACCTGATTAGATTATATTTCGTGACTTTTGTCAACGTTAACTATTGCTGTTATTGTTTTATATGCCTACGGGATAACGTGTCTGGCTGTACTTCTTGCGGAGCCAAAAAGGTCTAGTTTTGGTCATTTGAAAATAGCAAATAACGAAGATTTTAGGCCAACAACCCCAATAAGAAATTTCATGTCAAAATATAAAACTTTGCATAAAGAATACATGTATAAAAAATTTAAATAAAACTATGATAAAAAAATATAACAATTATTTTATAAAATAAATAACTTAAAATGCTAATTTAAAGTCAAACGCGTAAAGCTAAACACAAAATGAATCTCTTACTCAATGTGGGCCTACCACTTATTAAAGCTCAATAAATGAAAGCCCAAAATCCAAGAGTACAAGAATTTACTTCAATAAATTTGTACCTAACCAAAGATAAAATTGCAAAACTTTAGGTTAAAACTTTAAACCTTAATTTCCCAATTTTTCTTAAAATAATTCATATTTAATTGGGTGGAAAATCATCAAACTTTGCGCCAAATTAGGCCCAAATCGCAGCCCATTTAATGCCTGAACCGTCACCCAACAAAGTTTGGGGGCGGCTCAGCGGGCCGTTGCACCAGGCCAACACAGGACAGCGTCGTTTTCACGATGTTGTCTACGATTCCATAGCAGAGTTGCCGGACTTCATCCCCAAGTTCAGCGATTCCAGAGCTCAAAACTAAAATCAAATCAAAGGTCAGAAACCGAGCATGAAATCCATACCAAAAAAGTCCAACTTCTATATGAAAATCCAAGGCAAAAACAGAAAGGCAAAAGTCTGATTTATATATCTTCAATCCGACGATTTCCAACCCTGTAGAACCTCTGTTCAACACCACGAACCTGATGATTTCCTCTCCCAAACTCACGCAAGCAACAACTTAAATTGCTTTTCTAACATAGATGAATTTTTGTATAAGTTCTAAAGACTCCACCAAAAATCAAAAGCACAGAAAAGAGGGAATTTCGACCAATCAAGGTCGAAGATTTCCAAAGTCTCAAAGGCAGAGATCAATTCACCAAATCTCATCTCTGTCGCCGAAGGTGGTGCTATTTGTGGAAGAAATGGTCGAGGATGAAAGAGAGAAGAGGCGAGGGGGAATTACAGAGAGAAAGATAGGAAAGTACGAGATGAGTGAGAGGGAGCAATGAGATGAGACAGAACTGTGAAATGGCTCGGCTAAATGGGGGGAGAAGAGAATTTAATTCCTTCTCTTGAGCTCAACACTCCCGCAAGGCATGGAGCCTCATAAAAAAAATCTTTCCTTTTTGAATTCTGCAGTGGTTACAACAATTATTCATATACATCATTTGATGGTATTATGTGATCTGTGTGTCGTCGTGTTTTTATAACAAAATATTTTGATGAAAAGATTATTGTGGTATTTGTTTATCATAGTATGATATAAGATAAAATACTAATAAATTACCAACTAATTTCAAACAGGGGTTTCAAGCGTAAACTCTATGTATTGGAATTTTTAAAACCGTCTTGTATAATGATTAAGAGTCCCTACTAAGCCTATCTAGTGTACTTGAAATGATTTGTTTTCTCGCACTTGTTTAAGCGGGCAATAGATATTTTGTTGAAACTCTATGTTCTTGTTGCCTTTTCTATTTGGTTTTGGTTACATGCAAATATTGCTTTACATTGTTGCAGTGAGTCTGGATCGAGCACGCGACCTTCAAATAGGAAGGAAGTTTAATTTCTGTTTCACTAGTTCATGAAATTCTTCAGTCAAATCTTGAATGGCTAAATTCGAAGTTGATAAACTTACTGAAAATGACACCTTCAACCTATGGAAGTTAAAAATGAAGGCATTACCAGTTCATCAAAGTCTTGCTCAAGTAATCGATGAAGATGCTATTGAAAAGCAGAAGATAAGTGACAAAAACAAGGCAGAACAAGTTGAAGCAAAAGCACATAGTGCTATATTGTTTAGTCTTAAAGATGAAGTTCTAAGGGAGGTAACATATGATAAATTTGCATTGTCCATTTGGCTAAAGTTAGAGGCATTATATTTCAAATTGTCACTCATAACATATAGAAAAGATAATAAAGTTTTTTATTAGATGAACTTCTGAATCAGAATACACATAAAAAGTTTATATATTTAAGATTTACAATGAAAAGTAAATAGACTAAAATATCCTTAAGCACTAATAAAGATAATATAACTATTATTAATAAAGATAATATAACTAATAGTCACTAGCAAATCAATTTTACTTCACGAAGAGATTGTACACTCTGACGATGGAAGACTCCAGGGAGATGAGAAGACATCTTGACGACTTTAGCAAAATCATTCTAGATTGAAACAATATTTAGGTTAAAATTGCAAAGGAAGATCAAGCAATTATATTCTCAGTTCCTTGTTGAACTTTTATGAACACTTTGTTGACACAATGCTATACGGCAAAGAAACACTTCCAATGTCATAGGTAAAGGCAGCTCTAAACTCTAAAAAACTACATAAGCGAATTGATGGAAAGAAGTTATCTGATGGTGAGTTATTAACAACAAGAGGAAGATCTCAGTGTAGGGAAAGCAAGAATCATAAAGTAAAGTCCAGATCAAAATCAAAATAAGGCAGGGAATGTTTCTTCTGTCATAAAGAAGGACATTACAAGAAATATTTTTTTGATAGAAAAAGAAAACTTGCTGAAAAGAAAATGGAGAAAGGAGATGTCTCGGTTGCATCAGATGGATATGAATCTTCTGATGTCTTGATCTGTTCCAAATTAGAATCTAAGAAGGTGTGAGTCTTGGACTCTGGCTGCCCATTTCATATGACTCCAAGAAAAGATTGGCTATCGAATTCCCACAAAACCTTAGGTGGAAAAGTATTGTTGGGGGATAACAAATCTTGTGAGATTGAAGGACAAGGCACTGTTCATATTAGAATGTTTAATGAATATATTCGAACAATTCAGAATGTAAGGTATGTAACTCAATTGAAATGCAATCTCCTGTCAATCGATATGCTTGATTCAAGTTGATGCACTGATACCGAACAATTAAAATATCTCTAAAGGAATACTGATTGTTAAGAAAGGAGAACTTTATAATGGTCTGTATATTTTCAAATGGTGCATCATTATGGGTGAAGCAAGTATGATCATGAATTATAAGCATGATAAAAACAAATGTCTGGCACATGCGGCTGGTCATGTCAGGGAGCTTGGTCCAAATGAGCCATCTAAGCAGAATTGTTTTGGCAAGAATAAAATTTAAACTATAAAGTTTTTGTGAGAATTGTGTATTGGGAAAAAGAAGCAAATTAAATTCCCAAGGTCACCATACACATCAAAGGGAATTCCTGATTATGTACATTTTGATCAATGTGGACCTGAAAAGATTGTCTGGACACATTATTTTGTCACTTTCATTGATGATTTTTCAAGGAAGATTTGGGTATACTACTTGAAGACAAAATATTAGGTTTTTGATACTTTCAAAAGTTGGAAGAAAACTGTTGGGAATTAAATAGACAGAAAACTTAAGAAGCTTTAAACTCACAATGGAATGAAGTTCTATTCTGAAATTTTTATAGGTTCTATAATGAAGAGGGAATTATTAGACACCATACAGTCACTTATACACATTAGTAGAATGGTCTTGCAGAAAGGATGAATCGAATAATTTAGGAGAGGGTTCGATGCACGTTATTAACAACTGGGCTTCCTAGAATGTTTGGGTAGAAGTAGTGAGAACAACATGTCATTTAATCAACCTCTGTTCTGTAGTGTTAAATTACAAAACCCCATGCAAAATATGGCATGGGTATCCCACTACTTTTTTGAATCTAAGAATATTTGAATGTGCAACATATGCACCTATAAAGCAAGACAAGTTAAAGCCCGAGGCAATCAAATGTATTTTTATGGGATATTACGAAGGCGTCAAGGGTTATTGACTGGTCTATTGAGCAGAATCAACATAAATATTGATAAGTCATGATGGTACTTATTAATGAGAGGAATTTTCCTCTTAGTAATGGACAAGGATAAGAGATATCTCATAGAGTTGGAGCAGAGGAGCCTAGATACAAAAAATCCAAATTGTAGCAAATAATGAAGTGACACCAACATTACAACAACCAGTATCTTAAGGAAAATTATAGCATTTTGAATCTGAAGACAATGAAAATGATGATATTGTAATTGACTATCAGCTAATTAGAGATAGAACTAAATGGGTTATTAAGCCAAGCCAACCACTTGGATATGCTGATATTATAACACATATCCTTCTCATTGCCTCAATTCTTGAGAATTCAGAACCAATATCATTTTCAGATGAAATGTCAAGAATTGATAAAGATAAATGGTATGCTTCCATGGAAGAAGAAATGAATTCCCGAAAAACAATACATGGGTTTTGGTTGATGATCCAAAGAAGCATAAGGAGATCGGATCTAAGTGGATATACAAATGCAAAGATGGAATTGAAGGGGTGGAGAAGCTTTGGTTTAAAGCTAGACAGGTGGCAAAAGGCTTTTCCCAAATAGATTTCAACAAAATCTTTTCACTAGTGGCAAAACCTACTTCTATTTGTGTTTTGCTGGCGAGAATTTGGAACTTGAGCAAATGGATGAAAATATTGCATTTTTGCATAGGGACCTTGAATAATCCATTTTAATGTTTAATCCCTAGGGGTTAGAAAAATCTGATAGAAGCAAAGTGTGTTTACTAAAAAAGTCTCTATATGAATTAAAACAATCTCTAAGGCAATGGATGTTAAGTTTCACAATTTCATTACAGAGCTTGGTTTTGTCATGGAATTGTGTCTATGCTCGGACTATAAAAGGTACAAAAAAATTTTTTGGCTATATGTTGACGACATTCTTATTGTTGGAAACAACATGTTGAATATTTGAAATTGAAGCATGAATTAGGAAGGACATTTGACATGAAGGATCTAGGTAGTGCTAAGAAGATTCTCAGTATTTATATTTTAAGAAATAGATAAGCTAATACTCTTCGTTGACACAAGAGAGTTTCGTGCATAGGGTGCTCTAGAAATATCAAAGAAGTTGTTAGCACCCCTCTCAGTAATCATATCAAATTGTCAAAGAATTAGGAGCCTCAGTCAGAAAAAGAAGAAAAGTTGGTGTTGAATGTAACTTATGCAAACTTCATGGGCAACATTATGTATTCCATGGTATGTACTCTTGCTGATCTCACCTTTTTAGTAAGTATTGTCAGTAGACATATGGCAAACCCCGGGAAGATATGATAGCATGCATTGAAATGAGTTTTGAGGTATATTTCTAATACCTTTAACCTTGGTTTATTTTATAGAAAAGTTGATAGAAAGAAAAATATGATTGTTGGATATGTTGATGCAAATTTTGGCTGGATGTCTTGACACAAGAAGATCAACTTAAGAGTTATATATTCCCGATGTATGGAGGATCAGGGAGTTCAAAATCTTGTCTTCAGAGAGGAGTAGCATTATCAACTACAAAGGCAAGTTTTGTTGTTGCAGCTGAAGCTTGTGTAACGCCCCGAGTTTTCTAAACTCAGTTCGTTATTCATAAACCCGGACATAACTAGGAGATTTTGGACCAATTTAAAACTTCACTCGAAAGTCAAAATTTGAACGTTTGTTAAAGACGTAAAAACTTGCAGCGGAAAATCTTTGAGCAAAGCAAAGTTAAGCAAAACTACAGAACAATGTTCGAATAATCGGTTAAAATAGTAAGAATTTATTGAATGAAAGCTTAAGCGTAAAATACTCAAAATTCGTAAAAAGTCAAACGCACCTGCCACTAAACAAGGTCAACGAAAAGGGGCAGAAATAAAACCGAAGGCTTCCACCGATGACGTTAGCCGGAGGAGTCATTCTTCCAGCATCAGCCGATCGCAAAACGACAAGTTTTGCTACTCGCATCTACCGATGACATCACCCGGATGATTAGTTCATCCACCCTCTACCGATCACAAGACGACAAATCTTTTACTCACGTCTTCTGGTAGGTAAAATACTCGACATCATCCGGTTACAAAACGACAAAAGACTTTTACCTTCATCATCTGATAGATAAAACACTCAACATCATTCGGTTACAAAACGACAAATTTTCTACTTTATTCATCCGATGGATAAAACACTCAACATCATCCGGTTACAAAACAACAAATTTTCTACTTTTATCTTCCGATGGCTTCCACTGAAAACATCATCCGATGACTTTACTGAAGACATCATCCGATGGCTTTACTAAAGACATCTTCTGATAGTCAACAGAACAACGACTTTATATAGCAGCTCATCGAGCATCTTCTCTCTACACAAAGAAAGCTCTGACTACCAAAAGAATTTGAGCATTTTACTAAAAATCATTCAAAACTATTTAAATCCATGTATTACTCCAAACTTTAGTAAACACCACTATTAAATCCAACAGAGTATCATTATCAGAAAAGTCTCAAATTGAGTTCAAACATCAAAAACTACCACTGTCATAGAAACTCACAACATACTTAATTTGAATCATAGTTCACTAAACCTTCTCATCCACTGACACCAGTTAAACCGCCTCATCAGTTTACCAGGGCAAAACATGAATGTACTCCTCCAACCTCGTCTATTCATCTGTGCACTCAGGAAAATCACCTGCAGTATCCTCAACACCTACATCACAAAACTCATCTATTAACCTAATGCTAAGTAAGTAAAGTAGTAATGAAATGAAATGCTGAAACATAAATTCCTAATCATGCAATTTCTACTTTCTCATCTCAGTTGCATTCACATTCATTCATAAACTGATCTGATCCCTCGGTTCCCTTGGGAGTGGGATCAATCCTCCCAATGTTATACATCCTCTACTTGATTAAGGGGCGGATGAATTCCCTTAATAGCTGATCTGATCCCTCAGTTCCCTTGGGAGTGGGATCAATCCTCCCAATGTTATAAATCCCTTCATAAGTTAAGGGGTAGATTAGTTCCCTTAATAGTTTGTCTGTCACATTCAGCTCACGCCTTACCATTCCTTACATGGAAATTCATTTTCGTAATCTTTCAAAAAAAAAACATGATGCATGACATACAAACTCATTCACACGATATATAATCCTACTGTTTTGTGATGTAGGCCCGAAGGCACATGCATACTTCACTTACCTGGCTCTCCTGGAAATCGCTCGGCTGTAAGCTAATTTAGAAGCTCGCTCATCTAAGTTCATAATAGAGCATCAATCAACCTTCACTAAACTTTACCAAAAATTAACCAGAAGAACAAGGAAACCAGTTTGGAACTCTACTGCTTGCACATTCCCATTTATCTCAAAAACCCGAACCTACTCTCATCTACAGCATCCTTGAAATCCTCACATTGTACTCTGTCAGTTATCTAACTGCTAAAACGCAAGAGAATAAGGAAAAATGTACCTAAGTTGAATGAGAATCAAACAAGAAAATCGCCTAGAGAGCTCTGCTGCTTGAGCTGAAAACCCGAAGAGGAAAAGTATGAAATGGTAGCGGCTACAGTGCATTAAACCCAACCCTCTTTCCTTAAATAGTTTATCCACTTAAAAATTTTAATTACCCTTATGCCCTTGCCTAGTCATCAACTAATTTAAAAGAATAGAGAATTAGTTTGATAAAACCGGGTGTTACAATCTACCCTCCTTAAAAGAACTTTGTCCTCAAAATTCAGTACCTGAATAATTCCGGATGTTGGTCCTTCATGTCCTGCTGACGTTCCCAGGTTGTCTCCTCTATGTTCTGGTTATGCCAGAAGACTTTCACTAAGGGAACCTCTTTGTTGCGCAATACCTTCACCGCATACTCCAGGATCCTTACTGGTTTCTCTCATAGGTTATAGAGGTAGGATGACTCAAGGTCCTGTTGCTCCACTCACTTGTATGGATCCTTATCACTTCTTCAACATAGAAACATGGAACACACGGGTTCCCCTCCATAGAAGCCGGGTAGCGGTCAAAGGATAGGCTGCTCTCCCACCACTCTCTTAAGAATGGTGAATGGTCAGTAAATGGGGTGGTCAAATGCCCTTATTCATGAAGTCTCACAAATCTTTTAATGGAGGATACCTTGAGTGAAAAAAACTTCATCACTACCTTCAAAAAACTCTAGTTCTTGCGCTTCTGTCGGCATAACTTTTCTGCCGGTGTGGTAGCTGTTAAGATCCTATGGCGGTATGAGGGCAACATTCGCATCAGTGTGTTGCAAAATGTCTAGGACAAAGCATCGGTGCTTGCACCGAACGGTCACAATACAAGGAGATCTACACTTAGTCCCTACGTGCTCATACGGTGCTGCATATCGTAGTTGCCTGGAAACTGTTGTTAGAAGAGGCATTCTACTAGGATAGGTACCACTCCAAGAACCTTGACAAATACCAATATGCAGGCACGAAGTATATCCTCTAATATTTGAATGTTCTTTCGGACTGTCCACTGGGTGCTAAAAAAAGTTGAGGTTGTGACCCATCAGCCTGCTGCAAAACTTGTTCCAAACTTAGATGTAATCTAGAGTCGCGGTCTGGAAACCACGGGACTGTGGAACTCCAGTATCCTAATAACAAGTTCCTTGAACATGACAAGTCAGCAAGTTGATCCATCGAGTAAGTCACCTTATGGTAGGAAATGAGCTGATGTGTTAAACGATACATATTACCCAGATTGCATCATGTCCTGTTTGCTGTTTCTAGGCAATCCACAAACAAAGTCCCACGTTATTGTTCCCATTTCCATTAGGAACTGGCATCATAATGGTTTGGAACGCTCTGAGGGTCTTTGATGCTCGGCCTTATATATGTTGACAACACAATGTCACAATCTACATATTAGCCACACTCTTTTTCATACATGGCCGCCCAATATGATGCTTAAGATCCGGTCATCTTTGTACTCCCAGGGTGAACAGAGATACTGGAAGAAATGGCCTCAGAAAGAAGCTCCTCCCGCAGCTCTTACCGACCGGGCCCCAACCATCTAAGTTCTAAACTTAAGGATTTCCATCAGGGAGAATAGTTACAATCTGTTGTGTTGTAGAATTCAGGCTAACTTGTAATGTTACATTCGTCATCAGTTCATCTGAGCATCCTTTATTATTCTCACCAATAAATGGTAGGCGTAAGGTAGCTGAAAGTTATAGGCGCTCTCCCAACTCTCTAGAATGGGAATGGTCCAGTAAATCTGGGGTTCAACTTGCCCCTTTCACTGAATCTCACAACTCTTTAAATGGTGATTACCTTGAGGAAAATTCAACTACTTCAAACTCTAGTTATGCGTCTTCTGTCGGCATAATGTTCTGCCGGCTTTGAGCTGTTAAGATCCTCTGGCGGATGAGGGCAACCTTCTCAACAGTTTGTTGCAAAATGTCAGGACCAAGCATCTGTGCTTCACCAACTTCGTCCCAATACAAAGGAGATCTACACTTTCGTCCATACAGTGCTTCATACGGTGCCATATCGATAGTTGCCTGAAAACTGTTGTTATAAGAGAATTCTACTAAGGATAGGTACTTGCTCCAAGAACCTTGAAAATCCAATATGCATGCACGAAGTATATCCTCTAATATTTGAATGGTTCTTTCGGACTGTCCACCTGCTGTGCTAAAGTTGAGTTGTGTACCCATAGCCTTGTGCAAACTTTTCCAAAACTTAGATGTAAATCTAGAGTCTCGGTCTGAAACTATGGTACCTGGAACTCCATGTAACCTAACAATTTCTTGCACATACAATTCAGCAAGTTGATCCATCGAGTAAGTCACCTTTATTGGTAGGAAATGAGCTGATTTGGTTAATCGATCCACTATTACCCAGATTGCATCATGTCCTTTTGCTGTTCTAGGCAATCCCACAACAAAGTCCCCATCGTATTGTTCCCATTTCCATTCAGGAACTGGCAAAGGTTGGAACGCTCCTGAGGGTCTTTGATGCTCGGCCTTAATATGTTGACAACACAAACACAATCCTACATATTCTGCCACACTCTTTTTCATACATGGCCACCAATAATGCTGCTTAAGATCCTTGTACATCTTTGTACTCCCAGGGTGAACAGAGAACCTGGAAGAATGTGCCTCAGAAAGAATCTCATCACGAAGATCTTTAACGACAGGGACAAACCATCTATTTCTAAACTTAAGGATTCCATCAGGAGAATAGTTAAAATCTGGTTTTGTTCGTAGAATCATGTTAACTGTACTTGTTACATTCGTCCTCATTCATCTGAGCTCCTTTATTTTCTCCAAAATGGTAGGCTTTAAGGTTATGGCTGAAAGTATAGCTGATACACTAGATATGCTTTTAAATTAACCTTGAATTCTGACTCTAAGGCTAATGTCATGTTGAAAACCATAGTTGGGGTTGGTGTTGTCACTCTACTCAAGGCATCAGCCACAACATTCTCTTTGCCCGGATGGTATTTAATCTCAAAATCATAATCTTTACAAATTCCAACCATCGACGCTGCCTCATATTCAATTCCTTCTGTGTGAAAATATACTTCAGGCTCTTGTGATTTGAAAATATCTCACAAGGTTGTCCATACAAGTAATGCCTCCAAATCTTAAGTGCGAACACCATTGCAACTAATTCGAAGTCATGTGTGAGGTAATTCTTCTCATGTACTTTCAACTGTCTAGAGGCATAAGTTATTACCTTACCATCTTGCATCAACACACATCGAAGACCAATTTTGGAAGCGTCACAATAAATGCTAAATTTACCATCTTCAACTGGAAGGGTTAATATTGGGGCATCGGTCAATTTCTGTTTCAAGGTCTGAAAACTATGCTCACATTCATCAGTCCATATATATTTCACATTTTTCCTTGTTAACTTAGTAAGGGGTGTAGCAATCTTCGAAAATCCTTCAATGAACTTTCTATAGTATCCTGCAAGTCCAAGAAAACTCCTAATATCAGTAGCATTCTTCGGTTGGGGCCACTCCTTAATTGCTTGAACCTTGGCTGGATCGACGGATATCCCATCAACGGAGATCACATGACCAAGAAAGTGAACTCTGTCCAACCAAACCTCACACTTGGAAAACTTGGCATAAAGTTGGTGCTGTCTAAGTACTCCTAACACCAATCTCAAATGCCTTGCATGCTCATCCTTAGTACGTGAATAGATCAGAATATCATTAATAAACACTATGACGAATTTATCTAAGTATTCATGAAACACCCTATTCATAAGGTCCATGAATGCTGCTGGTGCATTTGTCAAACCAAAAGACATAACCAAAAACTCATAATGTCCATATCTTGTGCGAAAGGCTGTCTTAGGGATATCCTCAGATTTGACTTTCAATTGGTAATAACCGGACCTAAGGTCAATCTTAGAGAAAACACGTGCACCATTAAGCTGGTCAAATAAATCATCGATTCTAGGCAGTGGATATTTGTTCTTGACAGTTAACTTCTTCAATTCCCTATAATCAATGCACATACGCATTGATCCGTCTTTCTTTTTGACAAAAAGGACGGGTGCACCCCACGGTGAAAAGCTTGGGCGTATGAACCCTTTCTCCAATAAATCCTCCAACTGTTTGTTTAATTCCTTAAGTTCTGTTGGTGCTAACCTATATGGATTTTTAGACACAGGCTCGGCATCGGGGTAAACATCTACAACAAATTCAATTTCACTATCTGGTGGTAAACCTGGAAGGTCATCCAAAAATACTTTAGGAAAGTCTTGGACAATTAAGACATTTTGAGGATTTTCTTTTTCTACGTGTTATGTATCTAAAACGCTAGCTAAGAAGCACAAGTAATCTCCATATGGGGAAGGTCTAGTGTTAATAGAAGTCATCACAGACATTTCTTTACTTTTCTTTGAAGCTTGAAAGGTATGTTTCAAACTACCAGGGGGTTGGAAACTAACTATTCCAGTCCTACAATCAATTGTGGCGTGGTGTTTAAACAACCAGTCCATTCCTAGGATTACATCAAATCCCGTTATATTCATGATAATGAGATCAGCAGGTAGACTTACGTTCCCTACTAACACATCACTGTCAAGCATCACTTGGTTAGAGTGCATGCGTTCACCAGAGGGTAATGCAACATTAAACACATGCATGGAAGGGGCAAACTGTACATCTAACTTAAAAGCAAATGCAGATGCTATAAATGAATGTGTTGCACCAGAATCTATCAATGTAAAAGCAGGCACAGAGTCGATCAATATAGTACCTGACACAACAGCGGGCTGTTCCTCACCTGACTCCGTCATGGAGAATATTCTCAGTTTAATCATAGCAGGGCCACTCTTTAAGGCTGGGCAGTCCCTATTGACGTGGCAGACCTTGTTACAGTTGAAGCATCGGCTGATTCTATGTGTGCCCAAACTCCTCACAGTTGAAACACTTTCCCGTCCCAAACCTGCACTCGCCCAAGTGACTCTTCAAACATTTCGGGCACAGGCGAAACTTCCTGGTATCCGGCACTTTCCTTCCTGTTCCTTGGCTATTCTGGCCTTCACTAGGCCTCTTCATTCCTCTTTGTTGGTGTGGCTGGATAAACTTTTGTGGAACCTCCTTTGGTCCAGCACACTTCCTTTCAGCTTCTTCCACTTCCAGAGCAGTAGACACAACTTCACTGAATGACAAGCCTTTAATACCACAAAATTTAACTCCTCGGTAAATTTCTGGCTTCAGTCCATGCACAAATTTGAACACCTTATCCTCGTCCCTGTGAGCAAAATGTCCAGCAAACCTGGACAGGGACTCGAACTGCCTACTGTACTCTGCCACAGACCCTGTCTGCTTCAAGTTTAGAAATTCTAACTTCTTTGCAGTTTGGACAGTACTGTTGAAATACTTCTTGTAGAAAATGTCTTTGAATTGTGACCAAGGCATCGCCAAGACATCAGTGGTGGTCTCTATTGTTTCCTACCAGAGTTGAGCTTCACCAGCCGAGTGAAATGTTGCCAACGTGACCTTGTCTCCTTCTCCAATGTTGGCGCACCTAAACATACTTTCAATCTTCCTAAGCCATCCTTCAGCAATAACTGGATCAGATGACTGTCCATCAAACGTGGGTGGTCTTAGTCTCAAGAATCTATCTCTAGAATGTTCATTGCTAGAACTCGAGTTGGCACTTCCCTGCACCTCTCGGTTTAACAGCACTCCTAACTGATCGGACTGCTGACGCACTAGGTCTAATTGCTGACGCACCAATTCTGTCAGCTGCCTAATCACACTAGGCTCCTCCTCACCTCTCAAATTTGGCATTTCCCTTGGCACTCTAGATCTCCCTGGGCGTCTGACCATTGTACTAAATTCCTGCACAGGGTTAACTACTTTCATAAACATCTAATAACTAAGTCTAACATAAACACTTACAGTTGTTGGAGTACTCCCATGCGACGACTGGCACTGATGAGTAATCTTTTGAACAGTTTAACTGAATATCTCTGATACCATACTGTAACGCCCCGAGTTTTCTAAACTCAGTTCGTTATTCATAAACCCGGACATAACTAGGAGATTTTGGACCAATTTAAAACTTCACTCAAAAGTCAAAATTTGAACGTTTGTTAAAGACGTAAAAACTTGCAGCGGAAAATCTTTGAGCAAAGCAAAGTTAAGCAAAACTACAGAACAGTGTTCGAATAATCGGTTAAAATAATAAGAATTTATTGAATGAAAACTTAAGCGTAAAATACTCAAAATTCGTAAAAAGTCAAACGCATCTGCCACTAAACAAGGTCAACGAAAAGGGGCAGAAATAAAACCGAAGGCTTCCACCGATGACGTCAGCCGGAGGAGTCATTTTTCCAGCATCAGCCGATCGCAAAACGACAAGTTTTGCTACTCGCATCTACCGATGACGTCAGCCGGATGATTCGTTCATCCAGCCTCTGCCGATCACAAGACGACAAATCTTTTACTCACGTCTTCCGGAAGGTAAAATACTCGACATCATTCGGTTACAAAACGACAAAAGACTTTTACCTTCATGATCCGATGGATAAAACACTCAACATCATCCGGTTACAAAACGACAAATTTTCTACTTTATTCATCCGATGGATAAAACACTCAACATCATGCGGTTACAAAACAACAAATTTTCTACTTTTATCTTCTTATGGCTTCCACTGAAAACATCATCCGATGACTTTACTGAAGACATCATCCGATGGCTTTACTTAAGACATCTTCTGATAGTCAATAGAACAACGACTTTATATAGCAGCTCATCGAGCATTTTCTCTCTACACAAAGAAAGCTCTGACTACCAAAAGAATTTGAGCATTTTACTAAAAATCGTTCAAAACTATTTAAATCCGTGTATTACTCCAAACTTTAGTAGACACCACTATTAAATCCAACAGAGTATCATTATTAGAAAAGTCTCAAATTGAGTTCAAACATCAAAAACTACCACTGTCATAGAAACTCACAACATACTTAATTTGAATCATAGTTCACTAAACCTTTTTATCCACTGACACCAGTTAAACCGCCTCATCAGTTTACCAGGCCAAAGCATGAGTGTACTCCTCCAACCTCGTCTATTCATCTGTGCACTCAGGAAAATCACCTGCAGTATCCTCAACACCTATATCACAAAACTCATCTATTAGCCTAATGTTAAGTAAGTAAAGCAGTAATGAAATGAAATGTTGAAACATAAATTCCTAATCATGCAATTTCTACTTTCTCATCTCAGTTGCATTCACATTCATTCATAAATTGATCTGATCCCTCGGTTCCCTTGGGAGTGGGATCAATCCTCCCAATGTTATACATCTTCTACTCGATTAAGGGGCGGATGAATTCCCTTAATAGCTGATCTGATCCCTCAGTTTCATTGGGAGTGGGATCAATCCTCCCAATGTTATAAATCCCTTCATAAGTTAAGAGGTGGATTAGTTCCCTTAATAGTTTGTCTGTCACATTCAGCTCGCGCCTTACCATTCCTTTCATGGAAATTCATTTTCGTAATCTTTCAAAAAAAAAACATAATGCATGACATACAAACTCATTCACACGATACATAATCCTACTGTTTTGTGATGTAGGCCCGAAGGAACATGCATACTTCACTTACCTGGCTCTCTTGGAAATCGCTCGGCTGTAAGCTACTTTAGAAGCTCGCTCACCTAAGTTCATAATAGAACATCAATCAACCTTCACTAAACTTTACCAAAAATTAACCAGAAAAACAAGGAAACCAGTTTGGAACTCTACTGCTTGCACATTCCCATTCATCCCAAAAATCCGAACCTACTCTCATCTACAGCATCCTTGAAATCCTCACATTGTACTCCGTCAGTTATCTAGCTGCTAAAATGCAAGAGAATGAGGAAAAACGTACATAAGTTGAAAGAGAATCGAGCAAGAAAATCGTCTAGAGATCTCTGCTGCTTGAGCTGAAAACCCGAAGAGGAAAAGTATGAAATGGTGGCGGCTACAGTGCATTAAACCCAACCCTCTTTCCTTAAATAGGTTATCCACTTAAAATTTCTAATTACCCTTATGCCCTTGCCTAGTCGTCCACTAATTTAAAAGCATAGAGAATTAGTTTGATAAAACCGGGTGTTACAGCTTGCGAAGAAGGGTTATGGTTGGAGGGATTAGCTACTGAACTTGATATCAAGTCCACAAAAAATTAACATTTACTGTGATAGTCAAAACACCATCTATTTGATGAAAAACACTATTGTTCATAATAGAACTAAGCACATTGATATGCGGTTATGTTAGTTATTTTACATTTTTACGCAAGTGCACGTATCGCTTCAAGTAGTAAAAATATCAATCCCACGAGGATATTTTTATTTGAGTTAATTACTATAAAAATCTTGTAAAACTATTAAAATGATAAATGAAAATAATTAGAAATAAAATTCGAAAGACGATACAACAAAAGAAAACAGGATAAACGAGATAAAATCAATAAATGGAAGCCTTGGTTAGGATCAATTTCTTCATTACGATAGTTTTACTACTGATACTCTGGTAATGCTCTGTAGCATTGTCTATGAACAGCAAGAATAAAATAATTCTAGGATTCTTTCGAATTGCCTAGGTAAATTCAATTTAGAATTTCTCTCAATCTTGAAGGAATGTAACTAACATTGAATTTCCTAATTGCCCTATTCTTATTGCCAATCGAATCAATGCTAACTAAGTTGTAACAATTTAATCCGATTAATTATTCATGCATCTTAGAATTTATATTTATCTTTCGATACAATATAAACATGGATCATCAACTTATCTATCGATATGATCTAAATTAAGCAAGGAATATAACAAATAATTGTTCAATAAACAATCGCATAAACAAATAGAGATCGTAGTAAAATCCGTAACGAATACTATTGTCCTAACCAAGAAATAAAAAGTTAGCTTGAAATCATAGTAGTAGAATCCAAATCAAATAAAATATTCAAGAAAAATAAAAAATAAAAATTGAAGAGGAAAAGAGGCAGAATGGATGTCCAGAATGCTTCTCACTGGTTCTCTGGTGTCCCGAATGCCTCCCCTCATCTCTAGAGTTTCTTTTTTCTTTTTCTTAAGTTATTCTTTTTATTCTTATTCTCTCTCCAATCCCTGTAATCACGCATTCTCTTTCTTCCTTTTTGAGATTTTGTGTTCTTTTTCTGGCCCTCCTCTCTCTCTCTCTCTCTCTATAGTGCTCTTTCTGTTGACCGAAATCTGTTATTCCCAGCCAAGTCCGCGACTTGTTCGTGAGTTTTTGTTTTTTAGTGCTCCCATTTTTCACATCGACCGCTGCTCTTTTCTTTTCCAATTTTCCATGTCGACCACTGTTTTAAGTCTGCTCCTTCTAAGTCGCCCATTATTCTCTGTATCTTTCGATTTCTCTGTCGACTGCTTTCTCGAAGTCGCCCATTCTGCTCTGTCAACCGAAATTATCATCTACTTTTGTCAACCACTTTTTTCCCTTGTCATTCGAAGCTGTCGTCCTGATCTTCTCTTTCTTGAATAAAATTGAGATTTTATTCTCCTCTTATCCCATGAATTATGGCATCCAGTAGGATAAAAATCAATTTTTCTACAAATCGGTTTTCCTTCCCATGATTTACTCATTTTAGCTCCTTGATTTAAACTTGAATTTCCTGATTTATCTTTTTGCCTTTCCCGCTAGTCTCTACATTAATAAAAAAAAATATATTGAATGAAAATAATCTGCTCATTCTAAAAATATACATAAAATGTATCAATTTCACCCAAATTATTGATACTGCATGATATTTGCAGAATTACCGCGACATTAGCATTAAAACTCACAATTTCATGATAATTCTACTCAAATCATTCAAGTTTCATTAAGCACATTAGTATCAAATAACTCTAAAATAAGAGTTATCAAATACCTCTAAACTTAGACCGTTACTCGTCCTCGAGTGATGCAAAATAAATTCACCATAAAACAAATTCTAAGCCACCATTACAAAATTCCATGCAATTTTCAAAGTGTCCCAACTTGTAAATTCTTGAAAAATTCCACTATCACAATTAAGATCAATCAACAAAGAATTATTTCCCATGAACTAAATTGTTAAGTGTGTGTGTGCTCAAACTCCATTGGAATTGCAAAGTTCAACAATCAAAACTAGAAATCACAATACATATCATAGGATGTCAACTCTTTAATGTTTTTCTTAAGTCCATTAGCTCTCAAAGATTCTTCTTTTTTTTTTTTTTAATATATAAGTGAGGGGGTTATGTAATTTTTATATTGAGTTTTTCTATAAGTCACACTATCTTTTTACGCGATTGACAACATTGGTGATGAAGTCCTCCGGTTACTCAGTAGTGTCACCTCAAGACATATATTCATATAAAAAAAATAGAGGAGTATAGCCAATAAATATGCAACAGAGTTCCTCTCAAAGTTCCTATAATTTATTTCTACCTATCGAGTATCCAAAAGGCTTACTCGAAATTGAAAGTAGATTAGAAAATTGTATTTATTATTTTTTTTTAAATTTTTTATAACCCCAAAACTTATTATTTATTATATGTTTTTATTTTATATATTTTTTTTAGAAGAAGAAGTCTTTCATTGCTAATTTCTTTCATCAAACACTAAATTATTGACACTTAGATATAATTGTAATGTCTAGAAAGGATAATATCCCTAAACAACTAAAAGGAGTTTGTGTGTTAAGAAAACTTTAGCTCAAAGGAATGATTCTTACTAAACTTTTCATACTATGCAATAGAGGCATTTTTATTAAACTTGCTCAAAATGGGGAACACTTAGAATATTCATTACTCCTTCATCTTTTTTTTATATATATATTTAATAAGCAACCAAGATAAACAACAAAAACAAGACATAGAAACTTTAAACAAGGCTTAGAAATCAGCAGCAGAAAATGAGTCTATCCAACCGACAATGAAAACTAGCATCAGAACAAAACAAGCATCAAACACGTCTATCCCATTTACCTCCTCTACCCCCAAACTTAAAGATGACAGTATCCCCACTATCAGTACAAAACAAAGTTCACAGAATAACATAAAAGCTAAAGATATAATAAAATAAAGCTAGGGGGTTAGGACTTCCCTAGTATTATTCTTCCTTCTGGGATTCAGAATATGAATCTCTCAATAGGGCTATTGGGAAGCGTGGAAAGACTGGAGATGGATCATTGGGTTTCTTGACGAAGCTTGCTGCCATTGCTGAATCCCGAAACTTGGTGTAGTTCCAAAATAGTTTGCTCTTGCGCTTTAGACTCTTCAGTGCTTTTGAAATCCGGTGTTGTTGAATTTCCTGAATATGAAGTTGCTGCTTCATGGCCTCATTGTCATGTTTGTTGCTGAAAGCTGCTGTCGCCGGATGATGCTGTAGCTCCGCTTGCAGCATTATCTTCAGCTTCTGTTTCCCCTACCCCCAAACTTTCTGAAGCAATCCTCTTAACAATGGTTGATGTCATTACTGGCCCTGGGGAGAGGTGCTCTTCATTTGCTTCATAAAGGACTCCAGCCATTTCACAGAGTCCAGACACTTGGCTTTTGGGAGCAGGGCAAGCCTTGGAATAGAGAGAAATCTGGTTTTGGACCTCACCCATTCTGTGACCGACACTGCTATTTCTTTCAATGCCTCATTCAGAAATCTTGGAGACAAATTGTCTTCATATTTGTAAAACTCGTCTTCTACTTCCTCCAAATTGTAAAATTCATTGATTGAAGAATGCTCTATTTCCACATCACACGCTCTAACCCGACTACTCTCGGGCAAGTTACCCTCAAAATTTGCATAGAATTCCCTCACTATATATTTCACTGCTGTATTTCCCAACTTCTTTCCTGAATAATGATTCTAACATAACTAGGGTACCGTGTTATCTGCTCTTCTGCGACGAGAAAACCCTTTTCTTGAGCAAAACTTCGTTGTTGTAGACCTAGCTCATATCTCAACTTGGCCTCCTCAGATACAAAGGCCAGTCTGCACACTTTTTTGACGTTCTTCTTGTAACGCCCCGAGTTCTCTGAACCCGGTTCGCTACTCAGGATACTAAACCGAACTATAGGATTTTTAACAAAATTCTAATACTTCACTCAATGGACAAAATTTGACATTTTACAAGGTAAACATTGAAAATTTTGCAGCGGAAAAATATTTGCATGAACGACATTTATTAAATAGTTAAAATATTGAAGACAGTTGGTTGAAAAAGAAAAGAAAACGGAACACATCTGCTGCTGAATAATTCCATCGGCAAAAATAGAGACAAAGAGTCTCGGCGGTAGAAACCGTACGAATCACGTCTTCCACTCACAAAATGACAAACATTCTCAGCTCATATCTGCCGATAGAACAAACTACGTCTTCCGATCGCTAGACGACAAAAATCCTCAATTCACATCTACCGATCGCAAAACGACAAATTTCTTCCTACATCATCCGATTACCAAAACGACAAAGCTACTAAAGACTTGTACCGAAGACATCTACCGATGGCTTCTACTGAAGACATCTACCGATGGCTTCTTCTGAAGACATCTTCCTATTACAAAACGACAAATTCTAATACTCGCATCCACCGATGGACTATATCCACTAATAGACAAAACTTTCGACTTCTACCGATAGACATCATCTACCGATAGATCAAAAATACTCAACATCTGCCGATAGACATCATCTACCGATAGATCAAAACACTCAACGAAAACAGCATAGCAACAATTTCACTATAAACAAAGAAAACTCCGACTACCAAAAGAACTTGAGCATTTTACTAAAACTATTCAAAACTACTTAAATTCATGTACTACTCCAAAATTTGGTCAAAATCACTATTAAAACTAACAGAGTATCATTATCAGAAAAAGTCTCAAATTGTATTCAAAACATCAAAACTATTACTGTTACTAAAACTCTCAATATATTTAAATTGAATCATAGTTCACTAAACCTTTTCATCTACTGACACCAGTTAAACCGCCCCATCAGTTCGCCAAGTCGAGGCATGAATGTGCTCCCCCAACCAACCTATTCCTCAACATACTCAGAAAACACACCTGCAGTCACTTCTTCACCTACATCACAAAACTAATCTATTAGCCTAATGCTAAGTAAGTAAAGCAAATATGAAATGGAATGCTGAAACATAAACTCCTAAACATGCAGTTTCTACTTTCTCATCTCAGTTGCATATGCATTCGTTTCTGATCTGATCTCCCTGTGAAATTGGGAGTTGGATCACTCCTCCCAAAGTCATACATCCTCTCTCTCGATTAAGGGGCGGATTAGTTCCCTTAACAACTGTTCAGATCCCCCTGTGAAATTGGGATTTGGATCACTTCTCCCAAAGTCATACATCCTCTCTCTCGATTAAGGGGCAGATTAGTTCCCTTAACAACTGTTACAGTCTGTTCATTTCTTACCATGCCATTTCATGTAAATTCATTTTCGCATTCTTTCAAAACATGATGCATGACATACAAACACATTCAAGCATACACAATCCAACTGTTTTGTGATGTAGGCCCGAATACACAAGCATACTTTACTTACCTCGTCTCCTAGAGATTGTATTGGGTGGAAGACTACCTCGAAAGCTTACTCAAACCTAAAGCAATAGACAGAACATACATTAGACTTTCTCTAAACTCCATTCTAAACCGCTAGAACTCTAGAGACACTAGTTTGGAAGCTTAGTTCATTGAGCATTCCCGATTTACCACAAATCCCGACTAGCTCACACATACGGCATTCACAGAACTCACATTTATACTCTCTTCAATCATCGATAGCTACCAGTACAGCAAGGAATCGAAATAGAACTCACCTAGTTTGGAGAAGAATCAAGTAGAAGAATCACCTAGAGAGCTCTGCTGCTTGAGCTTAAAACCGAAAGAGGAAAAATAGGGAATAGTGGCGGCTTCAGTACATTAATCACAAAGTCTCTTCCCTTAAATAGGTTACCCACTTTATATCTTGATTTACCATTATGCCCTTACTTAGTCACTGATTAACCTAATCAATAATTCTCCCAATATCTTCCATAAAATGTATACTATTAATTGATAAGATAAGTTAGTTCAATGGAACCGGGTGCTACAATCTATCCTCCTTAAAAGAATTTTGTCCTCAAAATTCAATACCTTTATAATTCTGGATGTTGGTCCATCATGTCTTGCTGGCGCTCCCAAGTTGTCTACTCTATGTTCTGGTTATGCCATAAGACTTTCACCAGTGGAACTTCTTTGTTGCGCAATACTTTCACAGCATAGTCTAGGATCCTTACTGGTTTCTCCTCATATGCAAGGGTAGGAGGAACTTCAATACTCTGTTGTTCCACAATCTGTGATGGATCTCGTACACACTTCTTCAACATGGATACATGGAACACATTATGGATTCCTTCCATAGAGGTTGGTAGCTGTAATTCGTAAGCTGCCTTCCCAATCCTTTTCAAGACTAAAAAGGGTCCAATAAATCTGGGGATCAACTTGCCTCTCTTACCAAATCTCACAACTCCTTTGAATGGTGATACCTTAAGAAAAACTTCATCACCTACTTCAAACTCTAATTCTCTGCGTCTTCTGTCGGCATAACTTTTCTGTCGGCTTTGAGCTGTTAAGATCCTCTGGCGGATGAGGGCAACCTTTGCAACAGTTTGTTGCACAATGTCAGGACCAAGTAACTGTGTTTCACCAACTTTATCCCAGTACAAAGGTGATCTGCATTTTCGTCCATACAATGCTTCATAAGGTGTCATCCCTATTGTTGCCTGAAAACTGTTATTATAAGAAAACTCCATCAATGATAAATATTTACTCCAAGATCATTGAAAATCTAATATGCATGCCCGGAGCATATCTTCTAAGGTCTAAATAGTTCTCTCGGATTGTCCGTCTGTTTGAGGGTGAAAAGCAGTGCTAAAACTAAGCTGTGTTCCCATGGCCTTGTGCAAACTCTTCCAAAACTTAGATGTGAATCGAGAATCTCGGTCTGAAACTATGGTACCTGGAACTCCATGTAACCTAACAATCTCTTGCACATACAATTCAGCAAGCTAATCCATCGAGTATGTCATCCTCATAGGCAGAAAGTGGGCGGATTTAGTTAATCAATCCACTATTACCCAGATTACATCATGTCCCTTTGCTGTTCTAGGCAATCCCACAACAAAGTCCATCGTTACATGCTCCCATTTCCTTTCAGGAACTGGTAAGGGTTGTAATGTTCCTGCAGGCCTTTGATGTTCAGCTTTAATCTGCTGACAACACAAACATGATCCTACATACTCTGTCACACACCTTTTCATACATGGCCACCAATAATGCTGTTTGAGGTCCTTGTACATCTTCGTACTCTCAGGGTGAACCGAGAATCTAGAAGAATGTGCTTCAGAAAGAATCTCGTCTCGAAGTTCTTTAATGGTAGGAAGAAACCATCTATTTCTAAACTTAAGGATCCCATCATTGGAATAATTGAAATCTGAATTAACAGTAGATTCTATGATTAATCTGTATTTGTTGCACTCTACATCTGTCTGAGCTTCCTTTATTCTTTCTAGAATGGTAGGTCTCAAGAATATGGCAGTAAGCATGGCCGACACACTTTGCACTGCTTCTAGATTAAACCTTTGGAATTCTGACTCTAAGGCTAATGACATATTGAAAATCATAGTTGGGGTTGATGTTGTTACTCTACTCAAAGCATCTGCCACAACATTTGCTTTGCTGGGATAGTATTTAATCTCAAAATCGTAATCCTTGATGAACTCCAATGAAGATATATTTCAGACTTTTAAGGTCCGAGAATATTTCACAAGTTTGTCCATACAGGTAATGCCTCCAAATCTTAAGTACAAATACTACTGCAGCTAATTCCAAGTCATGTGTAGGGTAATTCCTCTCATGTGTTTTCAACTGTCTAGAAGCATAGGCTATTTCCTTTCCCTCTTGCATTAAGACACAGCCAAGTCCAATCTTGGATGCATCACAGTAAATGCTAAATTTACCATTCTCAACGGGAAGTGTTAATATTGAGGCATTGGTCAATTTCTTTTTCAAGGTCTGGAAACTGGATTCACACTCCTCTGTCCAAGCATACTTGATATCTTTCCTCGTTAATCGAGTGAGGGGTGTTGCAATATTTGAAAATCCTTCAATAAATTTTCTGTAATATCCTGCTAATCCTAGGAAACTCTAAATATCTGCAGCACTCTTTGGTCGGGGCCACTCCTTGACTGCTTGAACCTTGGCTGGATCGACAGATATTCCATCTGCAAAGATCACGTGACCAAGAAAGTGAACTCTGTCCAACCAAAACTCACATTTGGAAAACTTAGCGTAAAGTTGGTGCTGCCTAAGTACTCCTAACACCAAACTCAAATGCCTTGCATGCTCATCCTTAGTACTAGAATAGATTAAAATATCATCTATAAACACAATGACAAACTTGTCCAAATATTCATGAAACACCCTATTCATAAAATCCATGAAGGCTGCCGGTACATTAGTCAATCAAAAGGAGATAACCAAAAACTCATAATGTCCATACCTTGTGCAAAATGCAGTCTTTGGGATATCTTCAGATTTAATCTTCAACTGGTAATAACCGGACCTAAGGTCAATCTTAGAGAAAACTCTTGCACCATTAAGTTGGTCGAATAAATCATCAATCCTTGGCAATGGATACTTGTTCTTGACAGTTAGCTTATTTAGTTCTCGATAATCAATGCACATCCGCATCGATCCATCCTTCTTTTTGACAAAAAGGACAGGTGCACCCCACGGTGAAAAGCTAGTGCGTATGAACCCTTTCTCTAACAGATCCTCTAACTGCTTCTTTAATTCCTTAAGTTCTGTTGGTGCTAGCCTATATGGATTCTTAGACACAGGCTTGTCTACAACGAATTCAATTTCTCTATCTGGTGGTAAACCAGGAAGGTCATTTAAGAATACTTCAGGAAAGTCTTGGACAACTAAGACATTTTATAGATTTGTCTTCCCTACAAGTTGTGTGTCTAAAACGCTAGCTAAGAAGACGAATACTCTCCACATGGGGAAGGTCTAGTGTTAATAGAAGTCATCACAGACATTTCCTTATTCTTCTTCGAAGCTTGAAAGGTATGTTTCAAACTACCAGGCGGTTGGAAGCTAACTATTCCAGTGCTACAATCAATTGTGGCGTGGTGTTTAAACAACCAGTCCATTCCTAGGATTACATCAAATCCCATTATATCCATAATAATGAGATCAGCAGGTAAATTCTTGTTTCCCACTATCACCACACTATTAAGTATCACTCGGCTAGAGTGCATGCATTCACCAGACGGTAACGTGACATTAAACATATGTTCAGATGGCGTAGGTTGTACATCTAGCTTAACAGCAAATGCAGATGATATAAATAAATGTGTTGCACTAGAATTTATTAAAGTAAAAGCAGGTATAAAGTTGATCAATATAATACCTGATACAACAGCGAGCTGTTCCTCACCCGACTCCATCATGGAGAATATCCTTGGTTTAATCATAGCAGGGCCACTCTTAGAAACTGGGCAGTCTCTGCTAATATGGCCGACCTTGTTACAATTATAGCATCTGGTAATTCTAGGCTTCAGCCATTCTTTGATCGTGTGTCCAACCTCCTCACAGTTGAAGCACTTCCCAAAGCCCAATCTGCACTCGCCCGGGTGGTTCTTCAAAGACTTAGGACACTGGGGAAATTTCCTGACATTCTGTATCTTCCCTCCTGTTCCTTGGCTATTCTGGCCTTCACTAGGCCTCTTCATTCCTCTTTGTTGGTGTGGCTGGACAAACTTTTGTGGGACCTCCTTTGGTTCAGCACACTTCCTTTCAGCTTCTTCCACCTCCAGAGCAGTGGACACAACTTCGCTGAATGACAAGCCTTTAATGCCACAAAATTTAACTCCTCAGTAAATTTTCGACTTCAGCCCATGCACACATTTGAACACCTTATCCTCGTCTCTGTGAACAAAATGTCCAGCAAACCTGGACAGGGACTCGAATTGCCTACTGTACTCGGCCACAGACCCGGTCTGTTTCAAGTTCAGAAAATCCAACTTCTTTGCAGTTTGAACAGTGCTGTTAAAATACTTCTCGTAGAAAATGTCCTTGAATTGTGACCAAGGCATCGCCAAAACATCAGTGGTGGTCTCTATTGTTTCCCACCAGAGTTGAGCATCACCAGCCAAATGAAACGTTGCCAACGTGACCTTGTCTCCTTCTCCAATGTTGGTGCACCTAAACATACTCTCAATCTTTCTAAGCCACCCTTCAGCAATAACCGAATTAGACGACTATCCATCAAACGTGGGTGGTCGTAGCCTCCTGAATCTATCTCCAGAATGTTCATTGCTAGAACTCGAGTTGGCGCTTCCTTGAACCTCTCGGTTCAACAGCACTCCTAACTTATCGGACTGCTGACGCACTAGGTTTGTTTATTGACGCACCAAATCTGTCAGCTGCCTAATCACGCTAGGATCTTTTTCACGCCCCGGATTCGGTATCTCTCTTGGTACTCTTGGTCTTCCTGGTCGTCTAGACATCTTACTAGATTTCCTGCACAGGTTTAACTACTCTCATAAACATCTAATAACTAAGGCTAACATAAACACTTACAGTTGTTGGAGTACTCCCATGCGACGATCAATACTGATGAGTAATCTTTTGAACGGTTTAACGGAATGTGTCTGATACCATACTGTAACGCCCCAAGTTCTCTGAACCCAGTTCGCTACTCTGGATACTGAATCGAACTATAGAATTTTTGAGAAAATTCTAATACTTCACTCAATGGACAAAATTTGACATTTTACAAGGTAAACATTAAAAATTTTGCAGTGGAAAAATATTTACATGAACGACATTTATTAAATAATTAAAATATTGAAGACAGCTGGTTGAAAAAGAAAAGAAAACGGAACACATTTGCCGCTGAATAATTCCATCGGCAGAAATAGAGACAAAGAGTCTCGGCGGTAGAAACCGTACGAATCACGTCTTCCACTCACAAAACGACAAACATTCTCAGCTCATATCTACCGATAGAACAAACTACGTCTTCTGATCGCTAGACGACAAAAATCCTCAATTCACATCTACCGATCGCAAAACGACAAATTTCTTCCTACATCACCCGATTACCAAAACGACAAAGCTACTAAAGACTTATACCGAAGACATCTACCGATGACTTCTACTGAAGACATCTTCTGATGGCTTCTTCTGAAGACATCTTCCGATTACAAAACGACAAATTCTAATACTCGCATCCACCGATGGACTATATCCACCGATAGACAAAACTCTCGACTTCTACCGATAGATCAAAAATACTCAACATCTACCGATAGACATCATCTACTGATAGATCAAAACACTCAAAGAAAACAGCATAGTAACAATTTCACTATAAACAAAGAAAACTCCGACTACCAAAAGAACTTGAGCATTTTACTAAAACCGTTCAAAACTACTTAAATTCATGTACTACTCCAAAATTTGGTAAAAATCACTATTAAAACTAACAGAGTATCATTATCAGAAAAAGTCTCAAATTGTATTCAAAACATCAAAACTATTACTGTCACTAAAACTCTCAATATATTTAAATTGAATCATGGTTCACTAAACCTTCTCATCTACTGACACCAGTTAAACCGCCCCATCAGTTCGCCAAGTCGAGGCATGAATGTGCTCCCCTAACCAACCTATTCCTCAACATGCTCAGAAAACACACCTGCAGTCACTTCTTCACCTACATCACAAAACTCATCTATTAGCCTAATGCTAAGTAAGTAAAACAAATATGAAATGGAATGCTGAAACATAAACTCCTAAACATGCAGTTTCTACTTTCTCATCTTAGTTCCATATGCATTCATTTCTGATCAGATCCCCTTGTGAAATTTGGAGTTGGATCACTCCTCCTAAAGT
Organism: Begonia masoniana; assembly: GCA_022432975.1. Taxonomy (NCBI): domain Eukaryota; kingdom Viridiplantae; phylum Streptophyta; class Magnoliopsida; order Cucurbitales; family Begoniaceae; genus Begonia; species Begonia masoniana. The sequence goes on along the minus strand of CM039502.1, from coordinate 61,371,713 downwards.
CATACATCCTCTCTCTCGATTAAGGGGCGGATTAGTTCCCTTAACAACTGTTCAGATCCCCCTGTGAAATTGGGATTTGGATCACTTCTTCCAAAGTCATACATCCTCTCTCTCGATTAAGGGGCGGATTAGTTCCCTTAACAACTGTTACAGTCTGTTCATTCCTTACCATGCCATTTCTTGTAAATTCATTTTTGCATACTTTCAAAACATGATGCATGACATACAAACACATTCAAGCATACACAATCCTACTGTTTTGTGATGTAGGCCCGAAGGCACAAACATACTTTACTTACCTGGTCTCCTGTAGATTGTATTGGGTGGAAGACTACCTCAGAAGCTTATTCAAACCTAAAGCCATAGACATAACATACATTAGACTTTCTCTAAACTCCATTCCAAACCGCTAGAACTCTAGAGACACTAGTTTGGAAGCTTAGTTCATTGAGCATTCCCGATTTACCAGAAATCCCGACTAGCTCACACATACGGCATTCACAGAACTCACATTTATACTCTCCCCAATCATCGATAGCTGCCAGTACAGCAAGGAATCGAAATAGAACTCACCTAGTTTGGAGAAGAATCAATTAGAAGAATCGCCTAGAGAGCTCTGCTGTTTGACCTGAAAATCGAAAGAGAAAAAAATAGGGAATAGTGGCGGCTTCAGTGCATTAATCACAAAGTCTCTTCCCTTAAATAGGTTACCCACTTTATATCTCGAATTACCATTATGCCCTTACTTTGTCACTGATTAACCTAATCCATAATTCTCCCACTATCTTCCATAAAATGTATACTATTAATTGATAAGATTAGTTGGTTTAATGGAACCGGGTGCTACACTTCTTTCCCTTTTGTTTCGGACGCATCGTTTCAATCAAAAGTTTTTGCTTAAAAATCCCGATTGAGCTTTTTCTTCTAACGCCCAAGCGTTTATAGAAGCGGCAAAGAGTGGCAGGTTTCAAAAATTGTGGCGCTTGGACTCAAAATTTTCACTGATTTTCGGCGGCGGATTTTGAGCGGTAATTTAGCCCTAACAATTGCTTCGAGAGGGAATTAGGTAAAAAAATTAACAGAACAAAAACATTAAATAATAAAAAAATCAATTAAAATATAAAGATATTATTGTTGGGTTGCCTCCCAAATAGCGCTAAGTTTTTAAAGTCTTCAGCCAGCTTCCTTTCTCTTCATTGTTTTTCGATATCTTGTAGAAAAATTGACATTATTTTTGTCAATTTTTCTCCAAAATAATGCTTTACTTGATGCCCATTTACTTTAAACTCTTTCCCACTTTCTCTGTCCTTTAATTCTATCGTTCCATAAGGATAGACTTCAACTATCTCGAAAGGTCTAGACCACTGGTATTTCAACTTTCCTGGAAATAATCTTAACCTAGAATTCAATAAATGAACCAATTGCCTCTTTTCAAAAACTCTTGGTTAAATCTTCCGGTAGTGCCATTTTTTAACCTTCTCCTTGTAGATCTTTGTGTTTTCATAGGCCCCTAATCTCAGCTCTTCTAGTTCCTGTAATTGTAGAAATTTGTTCTTTCCTACTTGTTGTAAGTCTAAGTTCAATGTCTTTATTCCCCATAAGGCCTTGTGCTCTAACTCAACAGGGAGGTGACATGCTTTTCCATAGAGCATGTTGTATGGGGTAGTTCCCAATGGATTCTTGTAAGCTGTTATGTACGCCCATAATGCATCATCTAGTTTCAAAGACCAATCCTTTCTACTTGGGTTCACCACCTTCTACAAGATTTTTTTGATTTCTCTGTTGGATACCTCAGCTTGTCCATTACTTTGTGGATGGTACGCTATTGTCACTTTGTGCTTAACTCCATATTTGCTTAATAATCCAGCGAATGATTTATTGCAAAAATGAGATCCTCCATCGCTGATTATTGCTCTAGGTGTTCCAAACCTGGTGAAGATATTTTTTGCCAAAATTTCAGCACATTTTTCTCTTCATTGTTTGGAAGTGCTATTGCCTCAACCCACTTAGAGACATAATCAACAGCCACAAGTATATATTGGTTTCCAAAGGATGCTGGGAAAGGTCCCATGAAATCTATCCCCCATACATCAAAAACTTCTATCTCCATGATGTTGGTTAATGCCAACTCGTGTTTCTTTGAAATATTCCCTACTCTTTGGTATCTGTCACAATTTTTAACAAACTCATTAGCATCCTTAGAGAGGGTCAGTACAAACCTGACTGCAGAACTTTTGCAGCTGTTCGGGTTCGTCCATAATGGCCGCCATATGATGCTGCATGGCATTGCTGCAGCACTGACTGCATTTCCTCCTCTGGTACGCATTTCCTCATTAACTGATCAGCTCCTTGTTTGAAGAGAAACGGTTCATCCCAGAAATACTGCTTTACATCTTTCAAAAATTTCCTTTTCTGCTGATAATCTAAATCAAAAGGGATTACATCTTACAATAAAATTGACAAAATCAGCGTACCAAGGAGCTGAAGATACTTCCAACTTCAGTATCTGTTCATCAAGGAATGATTCTCTTATAATTCCTTCATCTTGCTGCTCACCCCTATTCACCAGACGAGATAAATGATCAGCCACTTGGTTTTCACATCACGAATCTCCACATCAAACTCTTGAAGTAAAAGCACCCAGCGAATAAGTCTAGATTTGGCATCCTTCTTTGCAACCAAGTACTTTATTGTTGCATGGTCAGTGTACACAATAACTTTTGTGCCGATTAAATATGCCCTGAATTTGTCGAATGCAAATACCACAGCTAAAAGTTCCTTATCTATGGTTGTGTAATTCTTTTGAGCCTCGTTCAAGGTTTTGCTGGCGTAATAAATAGAGTGAAATAGCTTATCTGTCTTCTGCCCAAGTACAACTCCTACAGCATAATCACTGGCATCACACATTAGGATGAAAGGTGAAGTCCAGTTTGGTGAAGTTATCACAATTGCTGTGATCAACTTTTGCTTAAGTAGGTTAAAAGCTTCCAGAAAATTTTTGTCAAAGTTGAATGAAATATTCTGCTCCAGTAGCATGCATAAGAGCTTCGATATTTTTGAAAAGTCTTTAATGAAGCGCCTATAGAATCCTGCATGCCCTAAGAAACTTCTGATTCTTTTCACTGTTTTTGGTGGAGGTAGCTTCTCAATAATTTCTATTTTTGCTTTATCTACCTCTAAACCTTTTTATGAAACCCTATGCTCGAGAACTATTCATTATGGAACCATAAAATGGCGTTTTTCCCAGTTTAAAACTAGGTTAGTTTCCATGCATATATTCAATACTTTCTCTAGATTTTCCAAACAATTTTCGAAAGAGTCTCCAACAATTGAGAAGTCATCCATAAATATTTCCAAGCATTCTTTAAGCATGTCTGAAAATATGGCCATCATGTAGCGTTGGAATGTGACAGAAGCATTGCATAGCCCAAAAGGCATCCTCTTGAAAGCGAAAGTTCCATATAGGCAGGTGAAAGTTGTTTTCTCCTGGTCTTCTGGGGCTATTGTAATATGATTGTACCCCGAATATCCGTCCAAAAAGCAGTAGAATTTTTTACCTGCTAGTCTGTCCAACATTTGATCGATAAAAAGGAGAGAAAAATGATCATTTCGGTGGCTTTATTCAGTTTCCTGTAGTCCATGCAACTCCGCCATCCTGTTACTGTCATTGTTGGAATTAATTCATTTTTTTCATTGATTGTAATAGTCGTCCCTCCTTTTTTTTGGAACATATTGCATAGGGCTGATGTAACACCCAAAAATTTTTTATATCGTGCGTAGCCCTATTTTAGGGTATGTTATGAGAGTTAATATTAATCCTAGAGATCTGCTAAGTTTTTTAGAGAGAAGTGAAATTGGAAGAGGATTTTGGTGAGAAAACCTTAGGATTTGAGTGTTAGGAATTTTATTAAGTTGAATTGTATTTAAAAGAAAATGATAAGTGAATGAAAAGTGAGAGAAGGGTTTGAAGGAGATGAATGTCACGTTGGAAATGAGAGGAATGAAGGTGAGGGTTGAATTAGAATTATTAAAAATTTAGTGGAAAACTTTAAAAAGAAAAAAATGAAGTTTAAATTTTATATTGTGAGGGGTAAAATGGCAAAATGACAGCCTTCTTCTTCTCCTCCCATCGTGAACCCTAGCCCTCCTCCATTGTTGATGTTCCAAGCTCTATTTTGGTGAAGGAACTTTGCGAGGTTGGTGAATTAAGTGATTAGGTTATGTTATTGATGCATTTTAGGGTTAGTTGTTTATGCTTTTGTTGAGTTTTTAAGGATTTTGGTTAGAGTTTTGAAACCCTAAAATTTTGGTTTCTTGGCTAGTTTTCTTCCTAAATTTAGTGGTATAAACCTTAGATATGTTACTTTAGGTTGTTTTTAGGGATAGATTAGAGATTGAGTGTGCGATTGTAAAAAACTAGTTTTTGAAACAATGTGTACCGATTCTTTTTTTAGGGTTTCGAATTGGCCATAATGTTTGGTTGTTAAATTTGATAGTTTCAATGGATTGTAGACGTGTAGAGGTTTACGGAATGAGGTGGAACGTCTAAATCCGTTGAGAAACGAGTAAGTTATGGCTGATTGAGGTTGGATGGTGGAAAAGGTGGGAAAAATCGGGTTTGAGGGTTTTAAACTTCAAAGTGGTTTATTTGTGGTTGGTTTTAGTTTAAGTAATTCTTTAGAATTTCTTAGGTTGGTACTAAGTAAGTTTCCCTATTTGTTAGGTTGACGAACGAGCAGGTAGGCTAATGAAGTAATTGAGCACGTGCCGAAAAATCAGGTAAGTAGAGGAACGTGTGACTTTTGCCTTCGGGACTACACCATGGAACGATAGGGATTGTTTGTTTGTGTGGTTGTTGTGTTTTAATTTATGATGAGCATTGTGTGGCATGTATCATTGTTTTCAAACTACGAAAATACGAGTTTTAGCATGGTTTGAAATGTGAGTTTGGAATGTAAAAAGATAAGAAGATACGTAAGATAATGTGGTCATTTGTGGAGTCACCTCGTCGTGAAATAGTGCATGAAAGATGGCAATTCGGGAGGTTACTACAAAAGATGCACGGTGATCTATTATGGAGTTGCCTCGTCGCAAAATAGTGCATAAAAGATGGCAATTCGGGAGGTTTCTACAAGAGATACACAGTTGAAAATACGTAAGATGTCGTGAGTGGGACTGTCTCGATGTTAACGTGCTATGAGAAAGCACTAGAGAGTTCTTCGATTGATGATGGATGATGATTATGTATGGTCATTCCGTGTGTGAACACGATGTGTGCCTCCGATCTAGCTCTGCTGGGTCAATGCGTGACCATCTTGATGGGATAGGTATCCACTTGACTCACTCGTGAAAGTGAAAGATTAACGAAATGAGAACGAGATGAACACAACCGAGAGTTAGAAACTGCATATGTTAGGCGTTGAGTGGGAATTATGTTTTTACATGCATTATTCCATACTTACTAAGTATTAGGCTTACGTTTTGTGTTCTATGGTGTAGGTGGCGGCGTGATAGCAGGTGAGTTAGATGATGGGAGCCAGGACTAGGGAGCAGTCGGCGGTGCACAGGGCATGCCGGTGCAGGCAGTTGTCGAGGCGTCTCGACCATGGTCTTCGGGAAGATGTGTGGGAGCGGTATTTTTATTGTGTATAGGTATTTTGTTGCATTGGTTTGGGTGTAAATGTTGATGTTTTATAAACTTGATGCGCATTGTTTTGAATGAGTATTTAAAGGTTTGATTTTCAGGTTTATGGTTTTCGAAACTTTAGCTGTTATGCGGCTCAGTTTTTTAATAAAGTAAACGACGTTGATTTTTACTTGTTTTCACGTTTTCATTGCCGATTTAGAGTCAGGATTCTGGGATTTTTATGTGTCAAGGAGTCGGAAATGTTGAGAAAAGTTTGGGATAAGTTTTAGGTGTTTTGGTGAGGTGTGGTTTTAAGAAAAATGAAAGAAAAGTGATAAAGGGAAGAAAAGTGATGAAGGCATGAAAATGGGTCAAAATGGCACTGGTGGTCGAGGTGGTGCGCGCACAGGGCGCTGAGGCGCGCGCAGCAGGCGCGCAGTGCGCGCTGCTGGGCGCGCAGTGCCGATCAATCGGCTAGGTCGGTTGGGCAACCCGAGAGGGTGCCGATCGATCGGCCCTCGCGCGCGGGGTCGCGCGCGCGCGGTGCGCTGCTGCGTGTGCAATGCTCACAGCGGCAGGGCGCGCTGCCTGGGTGACGCACGCACCCAGTGCGCACGCGTGGCACCCAAGTGTGCTATTCTGAATTTTTTTTCAAAATTTTGTTTTTTAAATATGTTTTAATCCGACCTTTTCCGACACGTTTGACACGTATTTTATGCACGTTTTTCAACTATTTTTAAGGGTTCAAAAAATCCAAAAATTGAGTTAAAATTTTATCGAATTTTATTTTAAACTTTTTTTTAAATATAATATTGGTTAGCAAACTAGTGCACTGAGCCGTGGTGGGTTTGGGGGCGTTACAGCTGATCCATGCACTACCAAATATAGGATAAATAATCCCTGCATCTAACCATTTAAGAATCTCCTTTTTCACCAGTTCTTTCATTATCGGATTTAACCTCCTCTGCTGTTCTATTGATGCAACATAACCTTCTTCCAATCTTATCTTGTGCATGCAAATATTGGGGCTTATTCCTTTTATATCTTTTACTGTCCACGCTAGAGCTTGCTTATAATTTTTTAGTACCTGCATCAACTCTTGTTCTTGCAAGTCTGATAAAGCTGCAGAAATAACCACATGAAGTGTTTCTTTAATTCCCAGGAACACATACTTCAGATGAGATGACAGCGGTTTGAGCTCCATTGTTGATGTCTCTTTGCTGGATGGCCAAGAGTCTTCTTGGCCATCTTCTGTTCTGATTAATGTTTCAAACTGCTTCCTGTATCCTTTAGAAAATTGTTTAACTTCTTCTGGCTTAATTTTTCCGGATATACTGAAACACTCTTCTTCATCATAGGGACATTTCATGGCTTTTAAAACATTGAAAGTAACTTGCTGGTCATTAACTCTCATTGTGAGCTCTTCCGTCTGAACATCAATTAGTGTTCTCCCTGTGGCTAAAAACGGCCTACCCAATATAATAGGCACCTCCCAATCCGCTTGATAATCTAATATAATGAAATCTGCCAGAAAAATGAATTTATCCACCTTTACTAACACGTCTTCTATCTTTCCTTGAGGGTGAGTTAGTGATCGGTTGGCAAGCTGTAGAGTTACTGTTGTTGGCTGAGTTTCTCCAATTCCCAGCTTCTTAAAAATTGACATGGGCATCAAGTTGATAATAACTCCAAGATCACATAGAGCCTTCCCAAAATAATTGTTGCCTATTGTACAAGGAATGGTGAAACTACCAGGATCCTTCAACTTCGGTGGTATTTTGTTATGTAGAATGTAGCTGGTCTCTTCGGTCATGGCAACCATCTCATAGTCTCCTAATCTTTTTTTTTTTTTTTATAAAATATCTTTCATGAATTTCGAATAGTTGGGCATCTGTTCAAGCTTCCACTAAAGGTACGTTGATGTGAAGCTGCTTCAAAACATCCAAGAATTTTTTAAATTGCTTTTCCTGGTTGTGTTTTTTTAGCCTCTGTGGAAACGGTGGAGGAGGTTTCTGGAGTTGCAGTTCTACTGGACGATGTTGTGGTATTGCTGCGAGCGGAGTTGCAACATTGATATTTATTTCTCCCGTTTTCGTGTTACTTTCTTTAGTCCTCTCAGCATTCTCTTCCTCGATCAAAACTTCTCCATCCTGTAAACCCTCAGTGCTAGGCTGCTCATCTGCTTCCTTGCCTTGGCTATTATTCTTTGCATTTTCTATCTGCTGTGGTTTTGCGGGAATTTCAACCTCTCTTCCATTTCTTAATAAAATTGCTTTGCACTGTTCCTTTCCCGGTCTCTGTGGAATTTCAGTGTCACTTGGTTGTTGTCCCATGCTCCTTGAATTTGCAAATTGAGCTAGCTGCCCTAGTTGGGTTTCAATATTCTTTATGGAGGCTGCTAAATTCTGCAATATTATATCTGTCTTTGAAGCATATTCCTTTGCAAAATTATCTAGTTTTTCTTAAGTTACAGGTTTCTGAATTTGCTGAGTATAGTTCTAGGCATAATTATCGACAGATCTTGCAGGTGTTGCATTGTTCTGTTGTTGCGAATTCCATTGGAAGTTCGGATGCTGTCTCCATCCAGGGTTGTACGTCTATGAGAAGAGATTATTATTTCGGTTATACCCCACATAATTTTCGGATTCAGGTTTTGTAGGGCATAAGCTATCATCATGGTTCTTCCCACAGAAGATGCATGAAATCTCCCGTATTTGTGGCTGATGCTGTTTGTTCATAGCTTTGATGGCATTTTCTAATGAAGTTATTTTTGCATTGAGAGCAGCTACTTCATCTACCTCATAAATTCTAGGTGCTCTCCTTGCAGGTGTATTCATGTCTGATGGCCATTGATAGCTGTTTACTGTAACGCCCCGAATTATCTGAACCCGGGTCGCTACTCATTACTTGACCATGACTAAGAAATTTTCGGATAAATTTTAAAACTTCATTCGACAGTCAAAATTTGACATTTTCTATACATTCAAAACATTTGAAAACTTTGCAGCGGAAAATCATTTAAACAACTATGAAGTTAGACGAACTGTAGAATATACTGTTGGGGTGATTAACGGAAGTGTTGAAGGTCGTCTGCCTACGCCAGTCAACAAAGACGCCGACATAGAAAACCGAAGACTTCATCAGTGACAACACGACAAATCACCTATTTCGTTTCCCGTGAGTACACGCAAAATACTATTTTCCGATTCCGATGACGTCAGCCGAAGACAAATGCTTTCCTCTTCCGATGACGTCAGCCGGAAGACATACTCACCCGCTTCCTTACCCTTCTTCTGCCGATGACGTCAGCCGGAAGACAAATGCTTTCCTCTTCCGATGACGTCAGCCGGAAGACATACTCACCCGACTCCTTACCCTTCTTCTGCCGATGACGTCAGCCGGAAGACAAATGCTTTCCTCTTCCGATGACGTCAGCCGGAAGACATACTAACTCCCACCCGACTTCCACGAGCACTTTCTTCTGCAGATGACGTAAAAAAAAAAAAAAAAAATTCGCGTCTGAAAGTGAGAACATTCTGACAGGGACTTTTTAGTTTAAAAGTTATTGGCTTAAGTGTTTTGGCCAATGAAGTTGTCTAATTGGTAGTCTAAAAAGGTTTATATTACCTGACCTTCTTCTGCATGTTCAGTTTTCTTGGATGATCATATTCATGCACGTTTTTTCAATGTCTTTTTTCCCAGGAATCATGTAATCAGCCTATTATAGAGTGAGAGAAACTTGTTTGTACAGTAAAGACAAGATCAAGTTGTATGACACGAGTAGTCGCCCTTGTTGATTTTAGAAGATCGTGACACCTCCTGCTACCGAAGAACCTGCTGTGGAGGGAGAGACCAGATTGCATCACTTTTTTTCAGTGCATTTCTGATGGATACTGTAGATTTTTTGGAGGATAATTTTTGTTTTTACTTGTGTATGACCTGTTAATATGCCACGTGTGTTGTCCTTCTCGTTTGGCAAAAGATTATTTTTGGTTATATATCTTTTTGGAAATTATCTTATTTTTTAATATATATTATTCTATCCTTCAATATTGGAGAAGATATTTGGCAGAATATTTTGTCAATTCAAATGTGATTTGTCTTGGAAAAGGAATCGTAACAAACTTGGTTCATATCCCTAATTATTTGGGATTCTTTACTGAAAGCGTCATTCAATGTCACGCGCTAATTTGTGTGCATGATTTTCGGA
>CM039502.1:61233529-61361777 GCA_022432975.1 Begonia masoniana | reverse complement strand
CTTTTTTCTTGGTTATGTAATCTAAAACTCATCGCTTTGACGAACTCTAACAACCTTCTTTGCCCATGTTCAATTCCTTCTGCGTAAACAGATATTTTAAGCTCTTGTGGTCTGAATATATTTCGCATTGCTACCCGTATAAATAATGTCTCCAAATCTTCAATGTAAAGACGACGGCTGCAAGTTCTAGGTCATGCATCAGAAAATTCTGCTCATACGGCCTTAACTGTCGAGACGCATAGGCAACAACCCTTCCTTCCTGCATAAGTACGCATCCAAGACCAACCTTAGATGCATCGCAATAAATGCTAAACTTCTTGCCCTCAATTGGCAGCGTCAGAAATGGAGCCGTTGTCAATTTCTGTTTCAGCTCTCGAAAGCTTTTATCACATGCAGCCGTCCACATGAACTTCTCATTCTTTCGTGTCAAGCGTGATAGGGGGAGTGCAATTTTCGAGAATCCCTCTATTAACTTCCTGTAATATCTGGCCAATCCGAGAAATCCACGTATCTCACGCACGTTCTTAGGCTGTGGCCAATCCCTGACAACATCAATCTTGGTCGGGTCCACAGAAATCCCCTCTTGAGATATAACATGGCCGAGAAAGTCTATTCGGTCCAGCCAAAACTCGCATTTAGAGAACTTTAGATATAGTTGATGTTTCCTCAAAATTCCTAAGACAATGCGTAGTTGCTCCTCATGTTCTTCTTTTGTCTTTGAATAGACCAAGATGTCGTGGATAAAGACAACGACAAACTTGTCCAAATACTCATTGAAGTCATGATTCATCAAATCCATAAACGCTGCAGGGGCATTTTTAAGTCCAAAAGACATAACAAGAAATTCATAGTGCCCATACCTCGTCCGGAACGCCGTCTTTTGAATATCTTCTCTCCAGACCTTCAACTGGTAATAACCCGAGCGTAGGTCAATCCTTGAAAACACTCAGGAACCCTGCAGTTGATCAAACATGTCATCAATTCGGGGCAACCGATATTTATTCTTTACCGTCAATTTGTTCAACTCTCGGTAGTCAATATACATCCTGAGAGTTCCGTCTTTCTTCTTGATGAACATAACTGGCACACCCCATGGAGAGAAACTGGGTCAGATGAATCCCTTATCCAACAACTCTTCTAGCTGAGATTTTAACTCCCTGAGTTTTGAAGGCGCCAACCTGTACGGATTCTTTGAAACAAGTCCTGTACCTGGATATACGTCGATCACAAACTCTATCTCCCTGTCCGGCGGTAATCCCGGAAGATCATCAAAGAAGATGTCTGAAAACTCATTAACAATTGGTAGATCACTTGGCTTTACTCCGTTAAGCAACTGAGTATCAATCACTGTGGCCAAGTATACTGAGCATTCATCTTTAAACTGCTCATTGACCTTCATCGAACAGGAAGCCAGTAACCCGCTTAACCTATTCATTGCTTGATAAGCAAACTCCTCTTTACCCAGAGGTCGAAAAGTCACCAACCCGGATCCGCAGTCGATGGTGGCGAAGTGGTGAGATAGTCAATCCATCCCCAAGATAAGATCATACTGCTTTATGCCCATAACTATCAACCGGGCATAAATGGCATTGTTCCCTACAGAGACCACATTGCCCTGGGGATGTGATCTAACTGCATAAACTCCCCTGAAGGCAGCATTACTCGATACTCGTACTCTCTAACTCAGGCACTATCCTCAGTCTAGCTACGCATGCAGTGGAAATAAACGAGTGCGTAGCACCCGTGTCTATCAATGAAAATACGGCCACTGCCGTGACCAGAATAGTACCTGCTATAACGGAGGGCTGGGCCTCGTCGTCAACATTGCCTGGCTCAATGAAGGCAAAAATTCTTGGGACAACTCTCTTTTGATCTGTAGCCACCCTTGGACAATTCTGAGCGTAATGACCTACCTCCCCGCTCTGGCAGTTCGGGCATACTGGTCTTGGAGCATCCTCTTGAACTTGCTTTCCCTTGCCCTGGTTGCCCCTACCATCATAGGGCCTCTTAGTACCTCTTTGTTATTGTGGCTGTCCCCTCGGTTGCCAGCCCTTATTCTGAGGCCTAGGCTGAATTTCCCGAAAGAACCCTCTAGTTGGCTCCCTCGGTCTGCTATAGGTCGGTTCAGCGGCCTCAATCTCCAATGTTCTTGCCCCAATCTCAGCGTAGGGCACATTCCGCACCCCTGCTATGATAACACTTTTTCGTATCTCTTGATTTAGCCCTTGCATAAACCGATGCACCTTGTCTTCATTATTGCTGACCTGTCGTGGTGCGAAGCGGGATAGAGCCTCAAATTTTCTAACATACTCAGCAATTGAACCAGCCTGTCGCAATTGCATGAACTCCACTATTTTTTCCTCTCGTACCGTATGGCTGAAGTATTTGTCATAAAATACTATTTTGAATCGCTCCCAACTCATTTGCCTTGATGAAATCCCACCAAAACCGAGCTTCTAAAGCCAAATGATAGGTGACCAATGCAACTTTCTCTCCATCCTCTATATTCGTATATGCCAACATGTCTTCCATAGTACGAATCCACTCCTCAGCTAAAGAGGGATCTGAAGACTGTCCATTGAACACCGGGGGTTGTAGCTTTTGAAACCTCTCCATTCCCCGATTACTAGGAGTCGCTACTTCCTAAGTCCTTAGGCCCTCACGATTAATACGCCTGTCAAGCTGTTGAGACTGTCTCTCCATATGCTGAGCCTGTCGTTCTATGTGTTGGGATTGTTAGGCAAGGAATTCTCTAAGTTGGTCTATCGTATCATCTCTCTCATCCCGATCATTCCCTCGACGCACCATTTTACAAACCTATACAAGTTAAAGACAATAACTCTAAGAAACAAAACAAAAAAACTTAAAAACGTAATCGCAGTTGAAGAAGCATGTTCGTGAAGTGGCTTGCGCAGTCGAGCAATCTACATAACCGATTTTAAAACCTGGAAGCTCTGATACCATAACTGTCATGACCCTAATTTCACCTTTTAACTATTCCTAAAAATCACGTGAAATTAAAACTTTCATCTTTCATTTCATTTTTCGTTTCTTTTATTTATCAATTCATTTCCCATTTCATTCGTTCATCAATTGTGAGAGAATAGACTCGGGCATTAAATCCATATCTATCAACATTTAAAGACTATATACCTTATTTAGCGGAAGATATAAACCTTGTACTAAAGTGTAACTTAATTTACATTCTATGAAAAACAGTGAAACCTGGTTTCGGTCGACGCCTATAACTTAGCTTAGCATTTAATTCTTCTCAGGTTTCATAGGTCGAGATAAATAACACTTAACTTCTCTCGGGTTTCTTCGGTCGATATCAACACTGGCCAAAATCGGTCGATGTCAACACTGACCAAAATAGGTCGATGTCAACAATGGCCAAAATCGGTCGATGTCAACAATGACCAAAATCGATCGATGTCAACAATGACCAAAATCGGTCGACGTTCTCGACAGAACACTTATCGACCGACCTTCTCCCTGAAATGGTCGACGTTATCAACCAAACTTGTCCCTGAAATGGTCGATGTCGTCAACCAAACTCCTTACTAAATACCTTCAACCAAATCATTGACTAATCGGTCGACGCTATTGACCGAACTCTCAAATAAATCTTAGCAGCTTAATTTAATATTTCCTGCCCAACATCGATTGAACTCTTAATGAAAACTTAACACCAGAACACTTACTATTTGGTCAACATTATCGCCCACAACTTTGGACGACAACTTTGGACGACATTTCTCTACCAGAATACTTAACCGAGACTTATACAATTTCAATCCCTGTATCACCCATTACCCGAACGATCGCCCCTTTCTGGCGATCGATCGGCTAGCTCTTTGAATTTTGTCCAGAGAGCTGTTTTCACCTTCTTTCCCCTACTTAACCTAAAATCATCAAAATTCATTTCTATTTCATCCAAAACCTATAAAAGCATCAATATAGAACCAATTTCATCAAAGTATCAACCTAGTCGTCCCTACATAGCGAAAGCCAATAAATATCATCAAAATGGACATTCAATACATTTGTTCACAACCTATCCAAATACCAAGCATCCTATAAGGGTTTCTATACATTTCATTCTAACTAATCACCCATCAACCCGCTTATCCCAAAAGCCACAAAATACTTAACCTATAGCTCCCCAAGGGTCAAGTTCGCACTGACTGCACTAGCCGCTCCCACGGGCATCCTCCGTCAAACTGCAAGCTCGTCAGGTGGAGGGACATCGTCCTCACCTTGCTCAAAGTCACCTACACCATAAAGACACCTATGAGATAAAAATCTCAGCAAGTTCTATGTAAATGCTATGCATGAACATGTATATGCAGTTTTCATGAAAGTCGTCCATATCATTTCATTTATCAGTACGTGTTAGTCTATGGTTATCGAAAACGCTCGACAGATGGATAGGGCACGTCAAGCGATTAGACAGCCCACACCATCTGAAGGGATGGAAACCCGCTCACCACGGAACACCGGGTCTGTATCTCATCCCCGATAATCTCATGCCATGGTTATTTACTGTGATACTTTACTTTCATTCTTTACATTTCCATTTTCATGAAATCAATGCACAAATTCCTTTTTCATGACATTTATCAACAATGATGCATGACAAACAATAGCATAACGTAAACATACATCGTGTATACCATCAAGACGATAAAAGCGTAACCTATAAAAGCAACTAATCATAACTGCCAAACCAAAACAATTAAACAAACCAAGCACCAACAATCCTCAACAAAAATTCTGACATATGGTGTAGGCCAATCGGCCACAGTAGGTCACGAGAACTTACTTTGGGTCTTTAGCAATCCAAGTATCTCGCTTGAGCTTTGTCACCTTAGGAGTTTCTAAGATGGCTGAAATGCGGCCAACTTTAAGGGATGAGAGAAATTTCTGTGTCCTTCAAATCCTCACAAGCAGAACAAAAATTGTGGGAAGGAGGGGAGGGTTTTTTCTTGGCGATGAAAGAAAACAGAGGGAAGTGTGAATAATGGAGGTGATCTCACGTATGGGAGACAAGAAGCAAAGAAAAGCTTCTTCCATAACCTTTGCCACATGTCACATTCTTATTGGATGCTCCCAACTACCCACTTTTACTTTCTAATTTGCCCCTGCATTAGTTTCCAACCAATGTTTTGTTTGGTTGAACTTTAGTTTAGTTTTTCCCATACAATTCCTTCAACATTTTATTTTTATTATTATTTTTTTATATATATTCCACAGAAGTCATAACACAAAAGTTCCGGATGTTACAGTTTCAATTTGTTGAAGCTCCCTCACTTCTCCTCCTTGGTGAGTCACATTCGAGAGTTAGAGTGATTTTTTTGTATTGTCATTTTGTGAGAGCCAAAGTGGTTACATTTCTTTTGCAACCTTCTTCCTCCCTTTCTTGGCGTGGAGAATCATCAGCAAGGTTGTATTCAACTCTCATCCAAAGCTAGTTGGAGTGTCCTTCTTCAAAAGAGGTGTCAAACCCGAGTGGTACTGTTATTACCTTCTCAGACCAGCAAATAGACTTTTGTCCATAACTTTTCAACTACAACGAGTTAGGCTCTAATTTTTGGAGGGAAGTTTAGTAACATACTTGGTAAGAATTATTAAAATATCAAATAATTTGGAGTTAAATTGAAGGTTTTATGCACATTGGATTTTTTGGGTGTTCTTGGACCAAAATTATTGTTTTCAATAGAAGCACGTCAGTCAAGCAAAATCTGATTTATCATTTGAGATTGAGTAGCTTGATATTTTTCTGGAGGATTTATTGGGATTACCACTTGGCCACATGATTTATTTTAGTATTTATTTATTTTAACTCTCAACACTACTCGAATTTGTATTGCTTCATACATGGTGGTTTTGGCTATTGAGTGAGCTTAGAACACAACTAGATGGTTTGCGATGTAATGTTCTTATTCGTACTAGTATGTCCCTCTTGAAAAGATCAATGTTGTTTGTTAAGAACTACAATAGTTTGCTTATGTTATTAATTGATTAACGAAAGTTAGGTTAACTTAATTATCAAAGATAATTATTCATTGTTGAGGATTGATTAGAAATTCAATCAGTTTGATGGATTGAGATATTTTTTTATGATTAATTTGATGTTGGTTTAGATTCGTGAGAAAGATGTTTCTTAGATAACTTTTTGAAAAAATTTTAGGCATTTTGATTTTATGATTCTCTTGTTATGCTTGAACAAGTTCCCTAATGTTTTTATTGACTTCAGGAATTGAGTCTTCGAACCTTCTTTAAACAATTCATAATGATCTTTGATGGTGATATAGCAATTTGTTCTACAACTTTTGATGAGTATGTGGAGCATATGAGGATTCGATTTAGACATTGGCAAATCATTAATTCTTAGCTAAGATAGTGAAATGCAGCTTTTTGGATAGTGGAAATAAAATTTCTTGGGACGTGTTGATACCAAGATAATATATCATTTGATTTAGATATGATTATCACTATGTTGGATTGAGACGTTGTTAAGGTTCGAAGTTTCTTGTAGTTAACTAATTGTTGTTATTGTTTCATTGTAAATTATTTCTTCTAGTGTCATACTATTGAGGCAATTTATTAAAAAGAACATTAAGTTTGATTAGAACAAAAGGTGTTGATTAGTTTTCAAGGAGCTGAAAAACAAATTAGCTATTGCGCTATTTTTGGCAGTGCCTTACATAGATATATTGTATGTGTATATGTTGATGCATCAATAATTGAATTGAGATGTGTGTTGATGCAACAAGACAAAGTCATTATATTTTTATTTATAACAATGGAACTATTAGGAGCACGGTTACCTCGCTCATGATTTGGTGCCGATTTAGATCATTTGTGCGCTAAGTTATGATGAAATTATATGTATGGTCAAAATATGAGGTTTTCTTAGATCATAAATTTTTTTCAATACGCCTTCATAGCATGATTAAAATCTCAAGCATATGCGCATGAATTTGATGGAAAATTATGACTATAATTTGAAATATCATTATAGTAAAGTAAATATTGTGCAAGTGCTTTGAGTCAACATTTTCAAGGTTTTATTTCTTCATCTAGCGTTAGAGAATTGGAGAAGACTTTTGACTATTGATGACTGGATATGTGATATCATGTTGATGATCTGACGATCACATTTATAATTTAATGGCAACTCTTACACTTTTACATGTTAAAAATGTATATTTTACAAGATGTTAAAAATGTATAAGTTTAATCATGAGCTTCAACAAATGTTTAATCACTACAACTCGAGAGGGGGTCTAACAAAAATACCAGGTTAAGCGATCAACTTCGGAGAGGTCCACCGTCTAACCTAAGGCTAAATGCGAAAGTTTAGCACTAATCCAGGACCTCCTCGAAGCAACAAACATAAGAGAGTACAAATAATCGTAGAAATACAAGATAAATGAAAAATAATTACATGCCAAAGTAAGGTACAATCTCAAATGTCTTACATAGTACAAAGCTGCAGGAAATAAAAGGTGAGACTCTAGGGAAAATCCAAATACGACAGAGCTCACTTCCTAGCCTTTCTTCCTTTACCTGTAAAGGGGGAGTCATTGGGGTGAGTGACAAACTCAGTATGAGATGTTATACCTACCACTCAAGGATGCATGCCTTATCAAATCAATGCACGATTTAAAAATTAAAACGAGTTTCAATGTTATTCATTTCTCTTCTTATTATCCATTTAAAACGGTTAATGAGGCTGACGATAAAATAAGTATATATGGTGAATATAGGCCCACATCAACAATACTATCATAAAAAAAATTTATATCCAAGTGTACAGTGAAAAAGGAGGTCACTCACGGATCCTCCGAACCACACCAAAATAGAAAAGCAGCGATAACACCAGGAAGGGCCTCATAGGGAGAAGAGAAAAGGTCAACCACAAGGAGGGACGAACCATTCAGCCCTGGACTACCAGGACACGCGCTAGAGCACACCAGGAGGGACGAACCACTCAACCCTGGGCCCAAGGGGACCACACAGTGGATTTATCAACCACCAGGAGGAACGAACCACTCAGCCCTGGGTCACCGGGACACACGCGCTAGAGCACACCAGGAGGGACGAACCACTCAACCCTGGGCTCAAGGGAACCACACAGTGGACTTATCATACAGGGGGTAGCAACGAACAGACACTGGCCAGGTCAGGTAACTGGGCGAGCATGTCTCCGAGCCCATTCCGCCTATTATCAGGGGGCGTACCCTACATTCCGTCTATTCTCAGGGGGCGTACCCTACATTTCGCCTATTCTTAGGGGCCGTACCCTATCCAAACAAGCGTTGGGAGTACCACAACAACTGGGCAAAACCCCCTGATACTCCTAGCATAAGGGCCCAGCTAAGAGTGCCAGACGGTTACCTCCAGTATCAAACTCCAAATGGCACAGTAGAAAACTAATGCATGAACAATATCAAATGTACGTATGAAACTATCTGCATGCCAAACATAATAAATCTCATGACAAATCCCAAATAAAGCCCGTCGGCAAAGGCAAGTAAAACATAGCATCTAAATCCAATAGGCAGTATAAATCAGTGGAAAAGTATACGTGCCACAACATGTAAAATAATCATGCCAGTAAAAATGCCGACATCAACACTAGTGGTATCCCACCAAAAATAATATACGTGCATGCAAGGCTAGGTATAACGCGGAAAGTATAATAACCCATACCCCGGCGGCGAGTCCTCCTATACTCAGTGAACCGTGGCTCCTCAGGAATTGCTTCCAAATCAGCAAAATCCTCTAAATCTGAGAAACAACACAAGGAAGGAACCCCGTTAAGGTCTAATTCGGTCTAGAAACGATAAAAACTACGAACCGGGGCGAAAACGGGCCCAAATGGCTCGGGTTGACTTTTGGTCAAAAGTCAAAGTCAATGTCAAAGTCAACTATCAAAGTCAACTGTTGACTTTGACTGACCGGACCGATTCGGGTCCAGACCGGTTCGGGTCGGACCAGTTCGGGTCCAGACCGGTTCGGGTCGGACCGGTTCGGGTTAGGTTGAACCCAAATTGGTCGGGTCTGGTTCGGGTCCAACCAAATCGGTTCGGGTTGGTCCAGGTCGGATCGGTTTGATCCGGACTAACCCGTTCCAACTGGGCTCGGGCTAGGCCTGGCCCAAACCCAGATCGGGCCGGACTAGGCAGTTTCAACCCATAATTGGCTGGGTTGACCCGGCCTGATGGGCTGGGTCAAACTCGGCCCTGAAGACCAAAGGGTCTGGGCCCAGCTTGGCCTGATTCTGGGTCGGGCTTGGCCAACCCAATCGGGCCCAACTCGGCCCTGGGCCAGAGTCAACTCGGCCTTGGGCCTGAGTCAACTCGGCCCAAAGCCCGAGTTGACTCAGCCCATGGTCGAGTTGACTCGACTGTCGATCGCCGAAAGCCGACGAAGCTCCGGCGACCAACTGACGATCAACCCGCGGCAAAAAATAATTGAATTTCTAACATGTTTTTTGCCGAAAATCAATCCCAACATGTTTCCAACAACTTTTCGAGTCAATCCCTGCCAAAAACACCGAGAAATCGACCCCAAAAACTCAGATCTAACAAAACCTAAAACCCAAAACTTCTTGGGCGAAAATGGGGAGAAAGAGCGATTACCTTCAAAAACGCCCTTCACAAACATTGATCTACGCTTCGAGACGAACGTTTTGACACCAAGATCGCACCGAACGGAGGTCGTTCCAGCGTCGGCGATTCTCTCCCTCGCATCGGCTCTCTCTCCTCTCTTTCTCTCTCTTTCTTCTGGTATTCTGCTGAGAATAGAAGTGAAAACCTTATCGTCCTTCTATTCTCAGCAGAACACCAGAAGAACCGAACGAAGGTCGTTCCAGCGTCGGCGATTCTCTCCCTCGCGTCGGCTCTCTCTCCTCTCTTTCTCTCTCTTTCTTCTGGTGTTCTGCTGAGAATAGAAGGACGATAAGGTTTTCAGAAGAAAACCTTATCAAAACTTTATTTTCTTTTGTTTTATTCATTTATTATTTATATTATTTTAATTTTATATTAAATCCTACTTTATTTTATTTTGATTTTAATTAATTCTTTTATTTAATTTTACTTTAAATTCATTTAACGTTCGATTTTACGATTTCAACTCCTACCGAAAATTAACGAAATTGATCCCAATTATTTACAATTAAAATTCGCGAAAAATTTATTCAAATTTTTACAACTACTAAAATTTGGCAGATCTTACAGATGAGATGGTGAACAACATGATATTTTGAAGGTTAGTGCTGATTGGTTTATATTTTTCAAAGGCAAAGTTGTGGTGTTCAATTATTTAGATTTGATACAAGAAATTTTATTTGAAAGTTATGGACGTAAATTTGCTATTTATTCGGGTGAAAAAAATATGATTTAAATGTTAGTTTTCATGATTAGAATAAAGCGGAATGTGTCAGTGTGCCTGAATTTTTGATTGTTAACAAATTAAGGTTGATCATTAGAAATATGCTAAATTGTTATAAGTTTATCTATTCTATAGTGGTGATGGAATAAAATACAACAAACTTTGAAACCAGATCATCGAGAGGTGTGCAAAGATTTTGCTTTGTTGGGCTGAAGTTGATTGATTGACTAAATTTGCATATTTTATTCATGTAACAGTGAGTTATTTTATGTCAAAGATAAGTAAGATTTTTACGATAACATTGTTCAACCTCACAAGATTCCTTCTAGTATTATTGTTTGGACAGAGACCCAAATTTACTTTGAAGTTTTAGAGAGCCCTCAAAGAGTTGACAATGAGCTTAATTTGAGTGTGAAATATCATTCTCAAACTGATGGATAGTTTGAGAGGTCAGTTTAGATTCTAGAGGACATGTTAAGATTATTTTATCTTTCGTTTTGACGAAGGTTGTGTGAGTCGTTGACTGTTTGAGAGGTTTCTAAATATCTTTCAAACTAGTATTAAAGTTTCACATTATCAAACCCATTATGGGAGACAGAATAGATAGCTCTTTTGTTGGCAAAGGTTGAAGAAAGAGTGATAATTTGAGACTTTCAGTGTGTTCAATTTAGAGAAAGTTTAGAAGATTTAAACTACTAAAGATGGATGGAGGGCAGTTCAAAGTCGATATAAAGAATTATGCGTGTCATGATCTAGAGGCAGACTTAATAGAACGCCTAGTCGAATGAACTAATCCTCAAAGAAGACTCGATTGCCCACCCCAATGGTTAGTTTGCAACGGAAGACTTAAACACAAGTCAAAGTCTAGAAATCCACAGAGCGATTAAAGATATAATAGTGTGACAATTAAATAATATTACAATAAAGTCTAAATATCAAAGTTCAAATCAAATTAGTCTTATACAGACCCAAATAAAAGTTAGTCCTCACCAGAGAAATAACTAAACATTCAAACAAGAAATAAATAAAAAAAGACGCTTCCACTGAGCTCTAGCTACTGATCACTGTTAATATTGCCTGGAAAGGGAGTGAGTCATTTTGGGATGAGTAACTAACTTAATAGAAAAGTTATACAAAATGAAAATGAATGTAAAACTTCTTTTACCTTTCATATCAAAACATGATTAAATTATAAATGTTTTTCAAACATCCTTAGAAGAAAACCCATTTTTCATCATATAAGAAAACACGCTCTATGAGTCATAGATGAGGCAACAATCAAAACGATGTTGTATACATAAACAACTAAATTAAAATTGGTCATCATCGTACATTTCAATTTAAAATCACTCGAATATAAAATGAGGGTCATTAAAGAACCCCTCTGTCATACTAACATAGAAAGGCAGCAATCTGGAGATACAACAGCACCTCATTAGCCAAGATGAAGTCGAATTATCCGCGATTCAAAGATCCAGTAGCGTTACCCAAGGTGGTCGTCGAACCAATCAACAACACCACATGTAACCGTAATCATTAAAAATATTGTGATAAGGTTTAAGAATTCAAAATCAAAGGAGCACATCATCACGCAGACATAAGTCAATTGCATTTGTTGACACTTATAGACATGAGTCGACACCTTCAAGCAAAGAACAACTCTTGAACCTCTTGGGTCCTTGTAGCGGTTGACACTTTCACCAAAGGGTCGACCATTCAAGGTGTCAACTGACCTCCCTAAGTGGTCGACACCTATTTAGCTTTGTTTTCAGCAGCAAGGGTTAAAGTGTCAACCGATCTTCCATAGCAGTCGAAACTTAGGCAATTTCCAGCGACAAAAAGTCGCTAAAATAGTTTCCCTTCACTATTTCTCTTCTCTGATCGAACAACCAACATACATGCTAAGTTAAACCACAAATAACCTATGGATTTGAATTTCCAACCTCGAATCTGGATCCAATAAAGCCCTAACTTTCAAAATTAAAAGGGAGATAAAAACTTACCAACTCTCGAAACTCCTTCACGAAAGTTGATACTCAAAGCCTCGTGAACTCGTGTCTGGCCTCTAAGCTCGACGATTTGTACAAAAAGACAAATCTTTGTCTCCCTCTCCTATTCTCCTTGGCAGCGCACAAATGGGAAAGGGAAAGGGAAATAGGGTTTCCCTTCCCTTAAATAAAAATTACCATTTTTAAATAAAGATAATAGTTAATTAAATAATATATATATATATATATATATAATATAAACTAATATATTCTATACGTTAACTAAAAATCCTTAATTTGCAATCGACGAAATTGAACATCCTCAAAAACTTACTCCAGGTAAACTCCAAATTATTTAACATTAATTTCTTCAAATTTAATCGCACAGTAATTTTCTAAATTATTGATTTTGACCAATTGACCAAAAATCCAACGTGACCACAAAATGACAAAACAAGTTAACCCATGACATGTTGACTGTCAATAACGCAAAAAGTTAACACGTAAAATTTACTTAAAATAAAACTATCGATTTTTACAATGCAAACCTCTAGAGGAGAGATAGTGAGTTGGAGTCTGATGATTTTGTGTTTCTGAAAGTTCAACTAAGACAGGGTGTTAGCCATTTTTGTGTGAAGGGCAAGTTAACCACGAGGTGTATTGAACTGTTTCTTTTCTTATTTTGAGTGGCTTTGTAAAGTGACTAACAGATTAAAATTGTTGTTGCAGATCAATTATATGCATAATGTGGTTCATGTGTCAATATTGAGGATGTATACTCAAAATCTCTTACATTTCATCTTCTGGATAGACGTTGCTACCCAAGAAGATATTTCTTATGAGTAGAAGCTCATTGGGCCATGAAGTCAAAGTTCTCTGTCATCAAGAGATGATCTTAATTCGGCTCCAATGAAAGAATTATAGTGAAAGAAAAACTATTTGGGATTTTGAATATGAGATAGTAGCGAAGTACCCGCAATTGTTCGATGACACTTTTGAGGTTGTTTGAAATTTTGGAGATGAAATTTTTTAAGTGGTAGAATATAAAAAATCCGACACTTTGCATTCGGGTTAACTTTAAGAAATTGCTTTAATAAATTAAAATTTATTAAATAAGATTTTAATTGAACGATGGGCTTCTATTATTGGGCCAACAGAGCAATTTAGGTGCACTGATTAAGCAAGAAACCCTAGAATCTATAAGTAGTTTAATTTGGGCCTCCCTCGAAGGAGTGGTGATCTCACCGTTTCAAAATTATCCATGTGAAAGTTAGAATTTTAAGAGTTTCAATGCAAGGAATTAAGGCAGGGTTACACGCTTATCATTGGGTGAATTTTCTGATCATGGATTCATATTCCTACAAGGCCCTCCTAATAGAATTGTTGTTGATTGAAGAAACATTGAAATGGGATCAATAGAGGTAGAATTCACGAGGGGATCAAAATAGAAAGTCGGTAAAAAATCATGTTGATTAGGAAATTTGGAAATTTTGCAAAGGAATTTTGATTTTCTTAACTCTTAGACCTGTTTTAGATTTGGGGTTATCCTATTGGTGTTGGAATAGTAAAATAGCAAATCTAAATGTTAATGACAAAATTTGTTAGTGTTACGTGATGAGGTTTCAAGTGTTTCCTTCATTAATCATTAGTGAAAATGTCCCACGCATGATAAGTTATTGATGCTAGATTATCAATATATTATGCTAGACTATGAAGATGAGAATGTAGTGACATGTTGCCACTAAGAAAATGAGTGTCCAAGTTGTTGATGAGCTTGATCAATATTTAAGGTATGTCTCTAAATCATGACAAAAAGATGATCAATGATGTAGCATGCATAACTCCTAGATTACACTTTTTTGGTACAATTGATAAGAATCTTGTGCATAGCTAGTTTACATTTCTTTTATAGAGGCTTTGATGTGTATTGGGAACATTTGGTGTGAATTTAGATCATACATGGATGTACACAAGATGAAAGATTATTTTATATAGTTGACTTGAGCTTTCAATTTTGGTGATTCATGTGGACTAGTTTCCAAGTGTTGATGAACGATATTGATTAGCTAGAGAGATACATGTATGTTGATATATGTTCATAAATGTATGTTGCAAAGTCTTTGGATGACAACGACTCCATCTCCCTTAAGGAGTTCAGTTTCCCGACTATACCATAGGTTCTATCTCCACAAGATCTTGGGTTGACAGGGGTGCCGGCAAGAAAGCTCGTTACACTATACAAAATTCACAAGCTTGTATTTCTTATGGTTAAGAAATTGCTAAAATTTATAAAACGATCCTTCATAACCCAAATGACATAATGTCCTAGTGCAGAGCTTGGAAAATTCATCACAAAATCTGTAGTTACCTACTCTAACTTCCATTATGCACAGGCAATGACAAAAGTAGACCATCAGCATTTTGATGCTACATTTTGATTCTCGGTAGCTTGGACACTTGACCGTCAATTTGGCAATACTAGATTAGACGTCTTAGACTCAGATATGTCATATTGCCACCATGATGAATGGAAAACTTTGAGTAGCGATGTTCCTTTGGGATCTTCCTCTGACATCTTACTGATTGAAAATCATAATACCTGTCTTTATACCAAATGTCTCTATCTATTACAATCAAGAATTCCTAAGCCTCTTTGGCCATAATTTTTTCCTTCAACTGCTCTTGCTTCTTATTTAAAGCTAAGAATTAAGTATAGGATGAACTATTAAGTTTTGTAGATAACCTTGCTCTTCTATTTTTGCTAGTCAAAGATCAGTCTCTCAGCTTTAGTCCACATTTGATGTTTTCCAATCTAAAGACATCAAATGTGGGCTTCTCAGAACATTGTTTGCAGTTTTTTGGATCAATAAAATAACCTAAGTTTGTCTCTAAAAACCAAAAGGGTCGCAGCTCCTTGAGGTAAGTCCTTGGTTGATAAACAACCGAGTGAGGTTGAGTCCTATTGTTCTTCAAGTCCCTTGGTTACTTGGAGGTCCTTATTGACATCTTTCTCTCCATCCTTAGAGAGGTTGGAAAGCAGTTGAAGGTGGGAAACCATAGCCTAGTGTGCTGGAGTATTCATTTCATTGGAAAGGTTTCATGATCCGAAGGTGCTCCAAAGTTGCTTATCGAACCAGCCATGGGAGTTTGTGCATATCTTTTGTGTTTTAATCATCTTCTTAGAACATTGTTTGCAGTTTTTTGGATCAATAAAATAACTTAAGTTTGTCTCTAAAAACCAAAAGGGCCACGGCTCCTTGAGGTAAGTCCTTGGTTGATAAACAACCGAGTGAGGTTGAGTCCTATTGTTCTTCAAGTCTCTTGGTTACTTGGAGGTCCTTATTGACATCTTTCTCTCCATCCTTAGAGAGGTTGGAAAGCAGTTGAAGGTGGGAAACCATAGCCTAGTGTGCTGGAGTATTCCTTTCCTTGGAAAGGTTTCGTGATCCGAAGGTGCTCCAAAGTTGCCTATCGGACCAGCCATGAGAGTTCGTGTATATCTTTTGTGTTTTAGAATATTGTTACCTGAAAATTTAGGGTGTTGCTCATCACTCACCAGGTAAGATGCCATAAAAATTTCATAAAAATTAGAATTCATTGCCTATATTTTGCAAGTGATTTTTAGGGTGTTCTCGGGATTGAACCTAGAGCACCGACCCTCATCAATTGATCTTGCATTAACTTTGGTTTTGTCGGGCCATATCATATCATTTGCATTGCAAACTCCCAAGGTGGAGTTTTTCAGTGCAAAGTTGAGTCTCGCGCTGTTTTACTTTGCGTTGTAGATCCACTTTCGAAACCTCAAGCCAAAATGTACTCTAACTTATTTTTTCATTTTATAGGTTCTTCATTTTTAGTATGGATGATAAAGCATGAGTCAAACCTAAAATGGAGACAAACTTTCGGAACCAAAGAGCAACCGGTTTGCAGCTCACTTGACGAGGCCAATCTCAACCACTTCCTCCTTGATGGCTTGAAGATCAGTGAGGCTCAAGGCTTGGAGAATCTATACCACCGTTCTAGCATAACAACAACCCTCGGTCACATAAAAATTCAAGAAAGAATTTGTCTTCCTTATGACAAAGGATGTAATCGAGCATGTTTTGTCTTCTTTTTAAAACTTAGTTGTTGTTTGTTGTCTATTTTGTTTTTCTGAACATGTTCTTCAGCAAGGGAAAGTTTAGGGTTGTGTTTGTTGGAAGGAGGGACCACCTTGAAAGGGACTGTTGGAGAGAGAAGGAGTTTGCCAAATTAGGCAAAACATGTAGTGCCCTCAGCTACACCATGGCCGAGAACCCTTCATCTTTTGTCCTCCTTTCTTGGTTGAAGAGTGGGGGTATTTAAGTCATTCTTATGGCTGTTGAGGGGGACTGTGGAATGTCAAGAAAATTCAGATTGCTTTGAGCAACTCAGCCTCCCTCATTCTTTCTCTTCGATGAGTAATATCTGAGATTTGAGTGACTTTGTTGCCACTTTGTGAGAGCCAAATTGGTAGCTTCGTTGTTGCAGCCTTCCTCCTTCCTTCATTGGTGTGGAGACTCCCTAGCAAAGGTGTATTCCATCCCTCTTAAGAGAAAGTTGGAGTGGCTTTTCATCTAAGAGAGCCAAATCTAAGGAGGTGTTGTTTATCACCTTTCTCGACCAGCTAGCCTTCCTTTGTCCATATCTTTTGATCCATGGTGAGTTATCCCTTCAAATTTTAAGGGTGTTTTATCCATCCATAAAGTAAGTTTGTGTTAAATTTACTGCTCATTTGGATTTAAACTGAAGAAGTTATAATTTCTGGAAGTGGAACATTTTTTGATAATTTATAGTGTAAATTTGAGGAGCAATTTCTTGTTATTTTTGGAGCAACATTCTTGAGTGTTTTAACCCCAACATTAGGGTATTTTCAAAACAAAACTATTATTTTAACGAGCAGAATGTGTGTGGCTATTTTGTTTTTATTTGTTCACTAATTTTGAAGCATATCATTTGGTATCAGAGCCTTGTTGCCATCCTTGATATTTTGTCAGTTGTGGTTTCATTCTTACTAAAGTTATTAAGCACAAGTTACGGTTGCTACAAGTTGGATTAGTCCTCAGCCAAAAATTATGTTATGTCCGAGGGTTGTTGTTTTGGTGTTTCCATTGGTTTCCTAATCCTAGTGCACCATTTTGTGAAGTTGTTGTGATCTGTTTTTGAGTTATTTTGTTGGGTTAATATGATGACGAGAAGTGGTGCTACACTTAACCAAAATCGGAACACTCATAACCGACCACCCGAGGCAACTAATCCAAGTGTTGGTGAGCCTAACTACCAAGGATAGATTGATGACATAAATCTTAGAATAGCAAGCATGAATCAATGTTTAATGGATATAAGAAATGAGCTAATGAAGGCTCCTCAAAATTCCTTGCCAAAAAGAAGAACCGAACTACCGAGAATGAGAAACCAAAATAATGACTTTGTAGAAGAGCTAAACCCCGAGGATGAGGAGTTTGTTTTTGCTCAAGGTAGGCATGGCCCTAGTGAGGACTTTGACGACTCTCATGCTAGGTAAGATTTTATTGTTCAGATGGACCATGATGAGGCATACATCCCTCCATTTAGAGGCTCCATTGATAGGAATGAGTATTTTTCTTGGATTAAAATGGTTGAAGTGTATTTTATTTGTGGTGATATTTCAAATAAAGGGAAAATTAAACTAATTTCTAGAGAGTTTACCGATTATGCTAGCTATTGGTGGGAAAATCTTTTAGCAAAAAGAAGAAAAAATGGTGAGGTCGAAATTATCACTTGGAAATTGATGAAGAGTCTAATGGAAAAGAAGTTTGCACCAACGCCACTAGAACAAAAACACAATTTTTGGTATGAATCAAATTCCCCAAGTACAATCGAAATTCCTCATTTGCAAGTGCCAGCTCAAGTTGAGTTTGATAAGGAACCCCTTAACAAATGTGAAGAAGTTGAAGAGGAGATCATCCTCTCCCATGAGGAGCCTATAGTTTTGGAAGAGTCCAAAGGGGTTGAAGAAAACATCATTTGATCTTGTAGAGATACCTACCACAATCGAGCTCAATGAAGATTTCGTGGTTATGGAACATTTTGTAGGACTTTTTCTTGAAATAGAAAGTAAAGACACTTCCTTGGTAGCAACCATGAAGGGAGGAAGTGATTACGTGGAGGTGAATAATGCTCAAGAAGAGCCTTCATTTATGGGGATGCAACGTTCTCTAGACCCTCTAAACAAATAAGAAGATATTGAAGGGGAAGAAATATCCTACCCCAATGAAGGTCCACTACTTGAGATTGAAGGACACAAAGATAAAGAAGTAGATGATTGGATAGAAGGAAAAGAAGTCTTAAAATAAGAACACTTGGATTGTGGGATTAACTCCTTGGAAACAACTTTAGAAACAAGAGGGGTATTGAATCGGCCCTTACTAAAAGAAGGGGAAAGGACGTCTCAAGCCCTAATGAAGGTGCTTAACATTGAGCTTGTTAACTCGCTAAGTGTTTTGAAAAGGGATCCATATTACATTAACACCGTGAGACAAAGCTCAATTGAATCCCTAGAAATTGCCTTATTCATGAATGTTTCGACCTTAAGTGATGGAAATTATTATCCTTCTTGCAAACAGAATGAGATTAAATTTTTGAACTGCATTAGTCTTTGGGAACAACATGAGGTGGACCTCCATGGCTTAGTAGTTTGTAACATAAGGTGGGATAGAGAGAAGTTAAACAATGCCAAGTGGATAACCATTTCTCATGAAGGGCATCAATTATTCAAAGCGGGTCGGGCCTTGGATTTGAGGACAAATCCTTTTCAACTCGGAGACTATGATGTACCACGAGATCCACTTCTGAAACCTCAAGCCAAAAGGTACTCTAACTTGTTTGTTCATGTTATAGGTTATTCATGTTTAGTATGGATGATAAAGCATAAGTCAAAAACAAAATGGAGACAAGCTTTGGGAACGAAAGAGCAACTGGTTTGCAACTCACTTGAGAATGTCAATCTCGACCACTTCCTCCTTGAGGGCTTAAAGATCAATGAGGCTCAACGCTTTGAGAATCCATACCACCTTGCTAGCATAAGAACAACCATCGGCCACATCAAGTTTCAAGACAGAATTTGTCTTCCTTAGGACAAAGGATGTAACCGAGCATGTTTTGTTTTCTTTTTTAAAACTTAGTTGTTGTTTGTTGTCTATTTTGTTTTTTGGAACATGTTCTTCAACAAGGGGAAGTTTAGGATTGTGTTTGGTGGAAGGAGTGACCACCTTGAAAGGGACTTTTGGTGCGTGAAGGAGTTTGCCGAATTTGGCAAAACATGTAGTGTCCTCGACTATACCATGGCTGAGAACCACTCTTTTTTTGTTCTCCTTTCTTGGTTGAATTTTGCAAACCCTAATGGCTGAAGGGTGGGAGTATTTAAGCCATCCTTATGGCTGTTGAGGGGGACTTTGGAATGTCAAGAAATTTCAGATTGCTTTATGCAACTCGGCCTACCTCATTCCTTCTCTTTAGTGAGTAATATCCGAGAGTTGAGTGACTTTGTTGCCACTTTGTGAGAGCCAAAGTGGTAACATCCTTGTTGCAACCTTCCCCTCCCTTTATTGATGTGGAGACTCCCTAGCAAGGCTTTATTTCATCCCTCTCAAGAGCAAGTTGGAGTGCCTCTTCATCCAAGAGAGCCAAATATGAGGAGATGCTATTTATCAATTTCTCGACGAGCTAGTCTTCCTCTGCTCATATCCTTCGATCCACAGCGAGTTAACCCTTCAAATTTTTCAAGTGTTTCATCCATCCATAAAGTAAGTTCGTGTTAAATTTACAGTTCATTTGGATTTAAATTGAGAAGTTATAATTCCTAGAAGTAGAACCTCTTTCAGCCATTTATGGTGTAAATCTAAGAGCAATTTCTTGTTATTTTTGGAACACACTTTTGTTAAGGGGTTCCTCATCAAACCCCACTTGAGCTTGCACTTGCAAATGGGGAAACTCGGTCGTACTTGGGGAATTTGATTCATACCAAAAACCATGTTTTTGTTCTATTGGCATTGGTGCAAACTTCTTTTCCATTAGACTCTTCATTAGGGGTGGGCAGAACCGGCCCGGAACCGCAAAACCGGACCGGACCGGCGGTCCGGGCCGGTTCTTAGCCGGTTCTGCCTACCATGGGACCGGTTCCGGTTCCACATATTCGGGAACCGGGAACCGCGGTCCGGTTCCCGGTTTTCGGGCCCGGGCCCGGGAAATCCCATGGGAGAACCGACCCATGGGTCGGCCCGGTGGGTTATCCGACCCATGGGTCGGATAACTTTAAAAAAAAAAATACCCACTAATTTCCAGCGTGCCCAGCCCTAGTTTTTGTCTGCACTCCATCATTTCATTTCACTCCTCAGTTTCTCAAAATGGCTCTGGCGTCCTCCTCCTTTCTCCTTTCTGCTCTTCTCCTCCTCTCTTCCCACAGTCCACACTGCTTCCAGCAGCATAAGCTCCTACTGCGAGAGCTGGAAAGCAGCATAAACTCCTTCATTTTGTTGTTCTCCATCGAGGAGAACAACGCCGGCGACTGGAAGAGAGAGAGAGTGAGACCGAGAATTTCAGAAGCTACGAAAATGGCGGCCATACCATCCTCATCCATTCTCTTCAACTCTTTTCCTCTCGCAATGCCTCCTCTGAAACCACACATCTCAAAACCCCATCTTTCCTTCACAACCCGCGCAACCGACCCCGAATCGCCTCCCTCTGAACCCTCCTCGCCGGAATTCTCGGACCCTTGGGTGTTTGATATTGACGAAACTTTACTCTCCAATGCACCCTTCTACCAGATCTATGGCTTCGGGTAAACCAGATCTATTTTTACCCGAAGCCATAGATCTGTGTTTCATCTATGTTTTGTTTTATTTTTTAATTAAAAAAAAATTAAAATACATGCGAGGGAACCGGTACCGAACTGGACCAAAATTTCGGTCCGGTTCCGGTTCGGTATCGGTTCCGCTAGTGACCGGTTCCGGTTCCGGGAATTAAATTCCCGAAACTATCGGTGCAGTCCGGTTCCTGGCCCGGACCGGACCGTGCCCAGCCCTACTCTTCATCAATTTCCAAGTGATAATTTTGGCCTCACCATTACTTCTTCTTTTGGCCAAAAGATTTTCCCACCAATAACTAGCACAATCAGTGAACTCTCTAGAAAGTAGTTTAATTTTCCCCTTCTCCAAAAAATTGCCACAAAGAAAATACACTTTAACCATTTTAATCCAAGAAAAATACTCATTCCTATCAATGGAGCCTCTAAATGGAGGGATGTATGTCGCATCTTGGTCCATCTCCACAATAAAACCGTGCCTAAATGAGGGTCGTCAAAGTCTTCACTAGGACCATGCCTACTTTGAGCAAAAACAAACTCCTCATCCTTGAGGTGTAGCTCTTCTACAAAGTCAATATTTTGGTTTCTCCTCTTGTGTAGTTCGGTTCTTCTTCTTGGCATGAAATTTTGAGGAGCCTTCATTAGATCATTTCTTATATCCATTAAACATTGATTCATGCTTGTCATTCTAAGATTTATATCATCAATTTGTCCTTGGTAGCTAGGCTCACCAACACTCGGATTAGTTGCCTTGGGTGGTCGGTTATGAGTGTTTCGATTTTGGTTAAGTGTAGCACCACTTCTCTTCATCATATTAACCCAAAAAAATTAACTCAAAAACAGATCACAACAACTTCATAAAATGGTGCACTCGGATTAGGAAACCAATGGAAACACCAAAACAACAACCCTCGGATAAAACAAAATTTTTGGCTGAGGACTAGTCCAACATGTAGCAACCGCAACTTGTGCTTAATAACTTCAGCAAGAATGAAACCACAACTGACAAAATATAAAGGAAGGCAGTAAGGCTCTGATACCTAATGACTGACCTAAGGTTGGGGTTAAAACACTCACGAATGCTGTTCCAAAAATAACAAGAAATTGCTCCTCGTATTTACAGCATAAATGGCCGAAAGAGGTTCCACTTCAAGAAATTATAACTTCTTCAGTTTAAATCCAAATGAGTTGAAATTTCAACACAAACTTACTTAATGGATGGATGAAACACCCAAAATATTTGAAGGTTTACTCGCTGTGGATTTAAAGTTATGGGCAGAGGAATGTTTGCTGGTCAGAAAGGTGATAAACATCACCTTTTCAGATTTGGCTCTCTTTTGAAGAAGAGGCACTCCAACTTGCTCTTGAGAGGGATGAAATATAGCTTTACTGGGGACTCTCCACACCAATGAAGAGATGAAGAAGGATGCATCAAGGAAGCTACCGCTTTGGCTATCACAAAGTGGCAACAAAGTCACTAAAGTCTCAGATATTACTCACCGAAGAGAAGGAATGAGGGAGGCTGAGTTGCTCAAAGCAATATGAAATTTCTTGACATTCCAAAGTCCCCCTCAACAGCCATAATGATGGTTTAAATTTCCCCACCCTTTAGCCATTGGGGTTTACAAAATTCAGCCAAGAAAGGAGGACGAAAGAGGAGTGGTTCTTGGCCATGGTGTAGCCGAGGACACTACATGTTTTGCCAAATTTGGCAAACTCCATCTCTCTCCTAAAGTCCCTTTCAAGGTTGTCCCTCCTTCCACCAAACACAACCCTAAACTTCCCTTTGCTGAAGAACATGTTCGGGAAAACAAAACAGACAACAAACAACTAAGTTTTAAAAAAAAAGAAAACAAAACATGCTCGGTTACATCCTTTGTCACAAGGAAGAAAAATTCCTTCTTGAAACTGGATGTGGCCGAGGGTTATTTTTATGCTAGCAAGGTGGTATGGATTCTCCAAGCGTTGAGCCTCATTAATCTTTGAGCCCTCAAGGAGGAAGTGGTCGAGATTGACCTCCTCAAGTGAGTTACAAACCAGTTGCTCTCTGGTTCCCTAAGCTTGTCTCCATTTTGTTTTTGACTTATGCTTTATCATCCATACTAAAAATGAAGAACCTAGAACATAAACGAACAAGTTGGAGTACCTTTTGGCTTGAGGTTTTGGAAGTGGATCTTGTAGCACATCGTGATGTGTTTAAGAGCTTGGTGATTGGTATGAATGATGAATTCCTTCGAGAGTGGATAATGTTGACAAACTTCGAGAGCCCGAATGACGGCTAGAAACTCCTTATAATACATTGAGTAGTCTAAAATGACCCCCTTGATCTTTTCACTAAAATAGCCAAGTGACTTGCCCTCTTGCATAAGCAATGTTTCAATCCTTATTCTGGAAGCAACACATTCTACTCCAAAAATCTTGTTGAAATCGGGTAGCACAAGGATTGAGGCATGAAAAATTTCTCTTTAATCGACTTGAAACTTTGTTGACAAGCTTGAATTCAACAAAATTCCTTTCCTTGCTTGGTGCAATCGGTCAAAGGGACTACAATTGAACTAAAATCTTCGATGAACCTTCTATAAAATGAAGCTAATCCATGAAAGCTTCTTACCTCTAAAATCCTTTTTGGAGGTGGCCATCCTTTGTGGCTTCAATTTTAGCTTCATCCGCTTCCATGCCCTCCTTGGTAATGATGAAACAAAGAAAATGAACCATCTCTTGCGCAAAAGAACACTTTTTGAGATTTCCATATAATTTAATATCTCGAAGACTATCAAATAAAAATCTAAAATGACCCAAAAGTGAAGCAAAATTCAATTAGAGGTCCTCCCTCTAGAAGGGATTTCCTCAACACCTTTTTAGACATGAAAAAAGTGGACTTCGACATTCCTTCCTTCCTTAGCTCTTCATCTAAAACCACTTGCTCTGGATTGAATGGCGCCAATCTAATTGTCTTTCCTCCAAACTTAAAGGAGTAATAGTTCGAGTATCCATCATGGGCTACCCTTTAATTGTTACACTACAGGCTTGTAAATGGGATGGAAAACTCATGCGGAAGACAAGAGAAACACAACGAGATCGGTGCTCAAAGAACAGACCAAAAACAGACAAAAATATGCATGAAAAATAGAGAAAGGCAGAGCAGGGGAAACGAGAGACGAGAGATGGTTACCAAGAAGTGGGTGTAACGACCCGACCCCATGGGCCCGCCAGTCGTGCAGTCCTCACCCAACAAGCCCAGGCACTACCACGTGGCAGCCACACAGGCCCACCACGTGTACTCACGATCTTTTCCCACTGCCTGGTTTAATGAGAGTCTTTGCCTCCCTAGGGATTCAAACTTGGGCTCCCAGGCTTCATAACCACAAGTTCACCATCCCTGGTACCACTTGAGCTAGTATACTTACAAAACTCACTACATCAAGCTCCCACAAAATACCCGAGAAAGACAGTGGCCAAGACGCCCCGACAATAGCCTGCACCGGCGGACTCCATACTCCTCCGACTGCAGCCTAGTCCTCAGCTGTCCCCTCTACCTCACCTGGATAATACTCGTCACCTACACCATAGAACACAAAAGTAAGCCTAACGCTTAGCAAGTAGGGAAATAATGCACAGCACATCAACACATGCTCGACTCAACCCTAACATGCAGTTTCTACACGCTCTGTTGTTTTCTTTTCATTCGGGTTGCATTTATCTTTCACTTTCATGTGAATCAAGTAGGTACACGCCCCAACACAATCCAGGACGGCCACGTCTTGACCCACGGAGCAAGATCAGAGGCACACATCCTAACACAATCTGGGACGGCCAACCGAATCTTCCCCAAATCGATCGTAGAATCCTCATTGTGCCTTCAAGCACGAACATATCGAGGCATTCATACTCACGACAAATTACGTAAATTAGCATAGCATCTCTAGTAAAATCCCTTGCGGGGTGCTCAATGAGCCACTTGCCCGACGAGGCTATTTCACTCGAGACCAAGTTGCATATCAATTTTCTTATCTTACATTTCATCCTCACCACTCAAGCATGCAAAACACGTGGTTGCGTAGTTAGAAAACAATGATGCATGACACACGATGCATGACACACGATGCATGACACAAAGCAAAACATAACAAACAAGCAAACAAGCAAACAAGCAAACAATCCCTACCGTTCTATGGTGTAAGCCTGAAGGCAACAAACACACATCCGCTACTTACCTGATGGCTCCAGAAAAGTTCTGTCACTTCGTGTCGCTAAGTTTCTCGTGCAATTACCTAACAATTAAGGAAAACTAACTTAGTAACGCACTAATAAAACTCTAAGAAATTAACTAAACCAAACTAACACTAACTTTTCAACCTAACCCCTCAAATCTGATTTTTATGCAAATTATTACCATCCAAGTTCAAACGACCATAACTTTCTTGTTTTTCAACGGATTTCGACGTGCCACCCCAATTCGGAAACTCTACACGTCTACTCTCCATTGAAACACTCAAATTAACCAAATAAATTCAATGGCCAATCCGAATTCCCCAAGAACAGAATCGGCCCTCTTAATGCCAAATTTCAGTTTTTACACAACTTCCCCAATATCTCTAATCTAATTCCATAAACAATCTAAACTAACTTATCCAATGTTTAAATCATCCAATATATGAAGAAAACTCACCCATAAAAGAAATTTTCAGAGGTCACACTTAGGGTTTACACAAACCCTCTAAAAACTCATCAAAACTCCCACTAAACACCTAAAAGCTAACCCTAAAATGTATTAAACTAAAACCCCAATAAATTTACTTTGAAATCACCTTGAAAATTTGATGAAAAGAGAGAGAGAGAATCAGCTATGGTGGATGAGGGCAAACTGTGGAGAGTGTTTGGAGAAGAAAGCAAAATTTCAATTTAACCTAAAGTTTTTTCTTTCCTTTTAATTTTCCTCCACAATTTTCTTTAAAATTTTAATTTAAACCCTCCCTTTTGCTCCTTTAATCCAACGTGAGAGAAGTCATCGAAGTCACCACTTTTCATTCTTTTAAATTCCAAGTTTGTTTTCTTATTGGTTGTTAAGTCCTTTTGACTTTTCAAACACACTTTTGGTTTTGAATTTTCAACTCTTTTCTCCTCTTCTTCTTTTCCTCCACCAAAATTTCTAAATTTATAAAAGACCGCCACTTTTCCTTTTGTTTCAAACACTCCACCGTGGCTGCCTCCTTTACACCCTCATTTTCCATTCAATTTAACCAATTTTATTTCACCTAATTAACTAACATCCTATTGGTTCATAAAGTTTGACTTTTCAACACTTTGAATTCAACCATAACACCTAACTTTAATTTACACTAACACTTAACATTAACTATCCTAACCTTTTATCTTAGGCCTATATGCGTTATCAAAATTTCCGGGTGCTACAATCCACCCCCCTTACAAAAATTTTATCCTCAAAATGTGCGTACCTGAAGAGTACAGGGTAGCGCTCCATCATGTCTTGCTGTCGCTCCCACGTTGTCTCCTCGACATTGTGGTTACGCCACAGCACCTTCACCAGTGGAATGTCTTTGTTGCACAATTTCTTCACTGCATAATCCAAGATTTCCACCAGTTTCTCTTCATATGACAGCGTAGGCAGCAACTCAATCTCCTGCTGTACCACGACATGTGACGGATCGCGTAAGCACTTCCGTAGCATCGAGACTTGAAATACATTGTGCACACCCTCCATCGAAGTAGGCAGCTCCAACTGATATGCCGTCTTTCCCACTCTCTTCGTGATCGAGAACGGTCCAACATAGCTTGGATTCAGCTTACCCCGCTTCCCAAACCTCATCACACCCTTAAACGGCAATATTTTTAGGAAAACCTCATCTCCTATCTCAAATTCCAGCTCCCGCCTTCTACCGTCTGCATAGCTCTTCCGGCGACTCTGAGCTGTCAAAATACACTGCAGAATGAATTGGATCTTATCGATAGTTTGCTGTAAAATTTTCGGGGCAATCAGACTAGATTCTTCGACTTCGTCCCAATAAAGAGGCGATCTGCATTTCCTTCCGTATAGAGCCTCGTATGGAGCCATACCAATAGTATCCTGATAACTATTGTTATACGAGAACTCCACCAAAGGTAGATACCTACTCCAAGATCCCTGAAACTCCAGCACACAAGCTCGGAGCATATCCTCTAGAATATGAATAGTCCGCTCAGATTGTCCGTCCGTCTGATGATGAAAAGTAGTGCTGAAGTTCAACCGAGTCCCCATTGCCGTATGCAAACTCTTCCAAAACTTGGATGTGAACCTCAGGTCCCTGTCTGATACAATAGCAATAGGCACACATGTAATCTCAAAATCTACTGAATATATAAATCAGTGAACTGATCCATGCTATACGTCATCTTCACCGGTAGAAAATGGGCTTATTTAGTTAAACGGTCCACAATCACTCATATGCCATCAAATCCTTTCGTCATCCTAGAAAATTCGACAACGAAATCCATCGAAATCTGGTCCCACTTCCACTCTGGAACCGGTAATGGCTGTAACTTTCCAGTAGGTCTCTGATGCTCTGCCTTAACCTGCTGACAGACCAAGAACGTCGCCACAAACTCAGCCACAGACTTCTTCATACCGGGCCACCAATAATGTTGTTTGAGGTCCCTGTACATCTTCGTACTGCCTGGATGAACAGAAAACCTCAACGAATGAGCTTCAGTTAAGATCTCCTTCCGAAGCTGCTCATTGCTTGGAACATACCATCTATTTCGGAGCTTCAGAATACCATCATATGAGTAACTGAACTCAGTCCGATCATCAGACACCGTACTTAGCTTAAATTTATTGCACTCTGAATCTGCTTGCTGAGCTTCACGAATCTTCTCTAAAATAGTAGGCCTCAGAGATGAATCCGATATTACTGCTGCCAAATTTGAAACCAACTCCAAATCAAATCTCTGAACCTCAGATCGCAATGCCACAGACATACCAACCTCCAAAGCTGAAACTGCAGTCGATACACGGCTTAAGGCGTCTGCTACCACATTGGCCTTACTGGGGTGGTATTTAATTTCCAGATCATAGTCCTTCACAAACTCTAACCACCGCTGTTGCCTCATATTCAACTCTTTTTTAGTGAAGATATACTTCAGACTTTTATGATCTGAATATACCTCGCACTGTTGACCATAAAGGTAATGCCTCCAGATTTTCAAAGCAAAGACCAATCAAGCTAATTCCAAATCATGGGTCGGATAATTCTTCTCATAGGACTTTAACTGCCTGGAAGCGTATGCTATCACCTTATCATTCTGCATCAGCACGCAACCCAACCCAATCCAAGAGGCATCACAATAAATACAGAACTTCTCCTCAGCTACAGGCAACGTCAGAATCGGGGCTGTAGTCAACTTCTACTTCAACGTCTGAAACCTTAGCTCACACTCCTCAGACAACTCATACTTCACGTCTTTTCTTGTCAAACGAGTCATAGGTGCTGCTATTTTAGAAAATCCTTCAATAAACCTTCTGTAATAGCCAGCCAACCCTAGAAAACTCTGATTTCACTAACATTCATTGGTTGAGGCCAATCAGTAATTGACTGAATTTTAGCTGGATCCACTGATAGTCCACCACTGCTTATAACATGGCCAAGAAAGTGCACCTTAGTCAACCAAAATTCACATTTTGAAAACTTAGCATATAACTGATGTCGCCACAAGGTTTCCAAAACAATTCTCAGATGCTCTTTATGCTCCTCTTCATCACAGGAATAAGCCAGAATATCATCTATAAACACAATCACAAATTTATCGAGATACTCCCGAAACACCTGATTCATTAAATCCATGAATGCCGCTAGAGCATTCGTCAAACCAAACGACATAACCAGAAACTCATAATGTCCATACCGAGTCCAGAAAGCCATCTTCGGGATATCTTGTGATCTGACCTTCAACTGGTAATACCTCGATCTCAGATCAATCTTAGACAATATCCGAGCTCCTTGAAGCTGATCGAACAAATCATCTATTCTTGCCAACAGATACTTGTTTCTCACTGTTAGCTTGTTCAGCTCCCGGTAATCTACACACATTCGAAGCGACCCGTCTTTCTTCTTCACAAACAACACGGGCGCTCCCCAAGCCAAGAAACTAGGGCGTATAAAGCCCTTATCCACCAATTCCTCTAGTTGCTTCTTCAGTTCTTTCAATTCAGAAGGAGTTAACCTGTAAGGATTCTTTGACACAGGTTCAGCTCCAGGATATGTGTCAATGGAAAACTCGATTTCCCGGTCTGGAGGTAGACCAGGAAAATCATCCAGGAACACCTCAGGAAACTCATGAACAACTAAAACATCCTGAGGTTTAACTTCTACCAAAGACTGGGAATCCACTATAGTTGCAAGAAAACAGACAAACTCACCAATATGAGATCCCCGAGCATTGAGCGATGCCATAACTGAAAGCTTCTGTACACCCCTTAAAGACTGTAATGTAAGCTTCTCACCATTCGGAGGATGAAAATTAACTGTCCCTGCTCTGTAATCGATAGTGGCATTGTCACGACCCCAACCCCGTAGGGCCGTCACAGGACCTGACTTTACATTGACATAACCTTCACCTAAGCCCTCGTGTTTACGAATAAAATTTTTCTCTTTCACTCGACACTATAAAATAAACTGAACCTAGACAATTGACCCACCCCTAACAACCTTTAGGGTCTAACTTTAACTTAAGCGTTTTAAGCGTAAAACATTTCGACTTTTAAAACATTTAAAACTAGACTAAAACCATTTTTAAAACAATTAACAATTAAAGTAAGATCAATTAAAACAAAACACTAATATAATCCTACAATTTCGGAAAACTCAAGAAAACGAACTGCGTGGATTGCTCTAAAAATCGAGCATATCCATACCTGTTTTAAAATGACCAGACAGTTCAAAATACCCAAACAGTTCCAGTATATTCTAACATTAAGACTCTATATTCTAAACATTCTACTTCCAATACATTTACATCAAAACTCAACTTTTCTTTCTATCAAAATCATCTATCCACATACATAGAAACTTCCATTCTCTTTCTTAATCAAAACTACACGTGAACATACCCAAAACAGACACGTCCACATACTAACCACAGACACCTACTAACCACGGTCGGAATCGCCCTAACAATATTGCCGGGTTGTCGCCATGGTCGTACTCCTCCAACTGCATCCATGATCCTAGCATGCTCACGAAACTCACTGTACCTGTTCTTCTGCACCTACATCATGCAACATATACATTAAGCCTAATGCTTAGTAAGGGAATGCACTATATGAATTTAAAACATTTTACTTAACATATGCAGTTTCTACAGTTTCATCGTACATAATCATTTCATTTCATTTCATCGTTCATATTCATTTCGTTTCGTTTCGTCATACATATTCATTTCATTTCGTTTCGTCATACATATTCATTTCATTTCCATCGTACATACATGTAATCCTCTACCAATGGAGGGCGGATTAGTTTCTCTATCTCTAGACGTTCCACATATAAATCTTTATCTGAAGGGTGAACCACTTCCCTCAGATATCATACGTTTTCTGGACGTTCCACAATTTACATCTGAAGGGTGAACCACTTCCCTCAGACACTTTACATTTTCGTTTTACATCGTTGTCGTTTCTACGTTCAAATCGTGAAAACATATGCTAAAACATTTTCGTACTTTTTCTAAAACATGATGCATGAGGTAATCTACGTACAACATATCATCAAGACATATCATCAAACAATTCACAACATACATTACTTTTGACAAACTTTACAAACAACTAAGAGCTAACATCCTAGGCTACCCGACTCATTAAGCCCCACAATCAGAAAATCATCATCAAAATAGAAAAGCCTAGCGTTGACACGATGTAGGGCCTTCAGGGCCGGAAACCTAACATCCACTTACCTGGCGTCCTGGCTATGCCGAGCACCGTCCTTGAAAAGCTTGGATTACCTAAGGCATTTCATAGCACGTCATTAGTATTAATCTAAATCATCCATTTAAAAGCTAAACGAAATCCCGAACTAAGACAATTTCTTCAAAAATTCTAACTCATTTCGTTCGGGCATAACTAAACTCTTATTTTCGTGAAAACATCTCAAATTACTATTTCTAGCCTAATCCAACTAAAACCTAATTAAATGGGTCACTAATTTGGGTTCGGTAAAAACTGACCCGAAACTCAAACATGCATAACTTTTGCGTCGGTTTTCGGAATCGAACGATTCCAGCGGCCACGTACTCCTCTAATAACCTATTTTAATCTGCCAAGAGGAATTTTAAAACAAATAACCGGAACTAGGTCAAAAAGGGCAAAACCCGAACTGCCCATTTTACCCAAAATTTCTCTTTTTCGATTTTTCATCAAAACTCATCCAATTCCTTACCAATCTATCCTATGCTAACGTATTAAGCATAAATTAGGGTTTCCAATTTCAAAAACCCAAAATCCAGATTCCCCCCCTTCACGGTTTTCTCCCTGAAAACCGAGATAGCACAGCCCACCGACGAACACTCGCCTCACATCCGTAATTCCACCACATTTTCGTCACAAATCGACCAAAGAAATCGACCCAACTCGTGGACCACTCCACGGCCGAGCAACAAAGAGAAAACAGGGAGGAACTACCTGTTTTCGGTCGGGTCTGGCTCGGAAAAAGGGCGAACCGAGCCCTGGCTTCAGCTCGTCGGCGACCGCACGTCTAAACGGTGGTCGGAGCCGTGGTCGCCGTCGGAGGGATGTCGCCGCTCTCCCTCGTCTCTCTCTCTCGGCGTCGGGAGCTCGCAACGAAATGGCTTCTTCGTGAAGCCATTCTGTTGTTTTAAATAAAAACTATAATCTTTTATTTACCAAATTACTTAAATGTCTTTCCCTCAATTCTATGCTTAACTCTTTAATTAGTCTATCGATTCGGTTTCTCTGCAACTTCCTTATTTCTCCAAATATTCCAATTTAATCTTAGAGTTCTAACAAAACTCACCGTTCACAAAAAGGACTTATTTTGCTATTTTTACGAATTAACATACTAAAAGGGTAAAACGGGAACTCTAGCATTACTCTTCTCGATTTGGGTTTCTAAAATCTCACTTATTCCTCTAAAAATTCCCATAAATTTCTAGGGCTCTAAAGAAACATCCCGCTCAAGAAAATACTTTAATTTGCCATTTACGAAAATTATCTAAGAAATTAGAAAATCCTAAAATCCGAAAACCCGGGCGTTACAGGCATGGTGACGGAACAACAATTCCATACCGAGTATCACATCATACCCAGTAATCCCCATAACTATCAAGGTAGCTGGCAATTGCTTCTTTCCAACTGATATCAGACTATCCTGCACGACCTGATCTGAATGTAGGCACTCGCTGGATGGTAAGGTCACATCGAGCATACACCCAGCAGGCTTCACCTCTAAGTTTAATTTTACCACAAATGTTACTGCTATGAACGAATGGGAGGCACCCGAATCTATCAAAGTAAAAGCAGGTACTGAATTAACAAACATGGTACCTGAGATAACAGTAGAACGGTCTTCACCATCAGGCTCTATCATCGCAAAAATCCTGGGCATTGCCTTGACTGGTCCTTTCTTCGCTGCAGGGCAATCCTTCGCCATGTGACCAGGTTCGTTGCAATTAAAACATCGATAAACTTTAGGCTTCGGGCAGTCTTGAAACATATGACCGGACTCAAAGCAATTGAAACATTTGTCGTCGTACTGTCCACATTCTCTCGGGTGAGACTTCAAACACTTCAGACACTGAGGAAACAATTTCTTCTGTTGTGGTTGCGGTTTCTTTCCACCCCTTTGATCTTTCAAATTGTCTCCTGGTCGCTTAGTACCCTGTAACTGAGAAGACGATCCGCCTCGGCTAAACTGGGCTGTTATATCCTTAAACATTCTTTTCAGTGCTTCAGCAGGTTTAAGAATTTTACCAGCAGTTGCCTCCACTTCCAAAGCTTTGGCCACCACTCGGTTAAATGGTACTCCATCAATTTCAAAGGTCTTCACCAGCATCTCAATCTCTGGCTTCAAACCCTGCACAAACTGAAATATTTTGTCTTCCTCTCTACTTACAAAATGGCTGGCAAATCGAGACAGTGATTCAAACTGTTGAATATACTCTCCCACGGATCTGGTTTGCTTCAAGGCCATGAACTCTAATCT
Source organism: Begonia masoniana (assembly GCA_022432975.1). Lineage (NCBI taxonomy): Eukaryota > Viridiplantae > Streptophyta > Magnoliopsida > Cucurbitales > Begoniaceae > Begonia > Begonia masoniana. Next base: position 61,328,313 of record CM039502.1, on the reverse strand, counting down.
CTTTGCACCTTGGACTGTTCGGTTGTAATATTTGTCATAAAATAATTCCTTGAATTCTTCCCAAGTCATGCTCTGAATATCAGTTGTAGCCTTTACTGTCCCTTACCAGCTCTGAGCACTATTTGACAGGTGGAACGTAGCACATTTCTCCTTATTCTGTTCCTCCACCTCCGTGACACCAAACATGTTTTCCACAGTACATATCCAAATTTCAGCTGCAGTCGGGTCGGTCAAATGTCCTTCGAATGCCGAAGGCTTTAATCTTCTAAATCTCTCTCCGCTTGTGCCCGCTCTAGAGCCGGACCCCGCTGTCAAATTTTCCGGTAGCCCCTGATTCATAAAAATGCCCAACAATTGTGATTGTATGTTCAATAAATCCCTGAGTTGTTTATTCGGGTCCTTCGGTGGTTCGGGTTCGTTTCGGGGTCATCCGAGTCGTCCTAAGTTTCTCGGAATTTTTAATTCTATTCCTGAAAAGAGTTAGAAAATCTAATCTTAGAAAAGAAACTAACTAGAGTGAAAGAAATACTTACAGTCGGTAAAGCACGTTGCACGGCGGGCGCCATTGTTGGGTAATCCTTTGAACGACTCGACCACTTCTGCTCTGATACCTACTTTGTAACGTCCCAAACCCGCCCCTGCTCGGTGCGCTACTTTGCAAACCAATCATGCGTTTAAAACGACGCTTAAAATAAATTTCGAAAATCGACTTAAAATGAAAAATGGAAAAATAGCGAACGTAAACCCGACGTTATTTACTTTAAAATCAAAACGGACGGCATAAAGCCTAAAACTTTAAAAACCCAAACCTGAAATCAAAACCAAAAACATATAATTTCAATTTCCAAATATATGCAACCAATATCCAACAACACAATCGACTCGCAAACGTCCAAAATAACTAATAAAATATTTTCAATAAAACGTACCCAAAACCCTTCACTTTTTCTAACTTTTCTCAAAACAAAACATTTCCAAAAATACTTACAAAACTCACTACATCAAGCTCCAACAAAATACCCGAGGAAGACAGTGGCCAAGACGCCCGGACAATAGCCTGCACCGGCGGACTCCGTACTCCTCCGACTACGGCCTAGTCCTCGGCTGTCCCCTCTACCTCATCTGGATAATACTTGTCACCTAAACCATAGAACACAAAAGTAAGCCTAATGCTTAGTGAGTAGGGAAATAATGCACAACACATCAACACATGCTCGACTCAACCCTAACATGCAGTTTCTACACGCTCTGTTGTTTTCTTTTCATTCGAGTTGCATTTATCTTTCACTTTCATGTGAATCAAGTAGGCACACGCCCTAACACAATCCAGGACGGCCACGCCTTGACCCACTGAGAAAGATCGGAGGCACACATTCTAACACAATCCGGGACGGCCAACCGAACCTCCCCCAATCGATCGTAGAATCCTCATTGTGCCTTCAAGCACGAACATATCGAGGCATTCATACTCACGACACATTACGTAAATTAGCATAGCATCTCTAGTAAAATCCCTCGCGGGGTGCTCAACGAGCCACTTGCCCGATGAGGCTATTCCACTCGAGACCAAGTTGCATATCAATTTTCTTATCTTACATTTCATCCTCACAACTCAAGCATGCAAAACACGTGGTTGCGTAGTTAGAAAACAATGATGCATGACACACGATGCACGACACAAAGCAAAACATAACAAACAAGCAAACAATCCCTACTGTTCTATGGTGTAGGCCCGAAGGCAACAAACACACATCCGCTACTTACCTGATGGCTCCATAAAAGTTTTGTCACTTCGTGCCGCTAAATTTCTCGTGCAATTACCTAACAATTAAGGAAAACTATCTTAGTAACGCACTAATAAAACTCTAAGAAATTAACTAAACCAAACTAACACTAACTTTTCAACCTAACCACTTAAATCCGACTTTTATGGAAATTATTACCGTCTAAGTTCAAACGACCATAACTTTCTCGTTTTTCAACGAATTTCGACGTGCCACCCCAATTCGGAAACCTTTACACGTCTACTCTCCATTGAAACACTCAAATCAACCAAATAAATTCAATGGCCAATCCGAATTCCCCAAGAACAGAATCGGCCCTCTTAATGCCAAATTCCGGTTTTTACACAACTTCCCCAATATCTCTAATCTAATTCCATAAACAATCTAAACTAACTTATCCAATGTTTAAATCATCCAATATATGAAGAAAACTCACCCATAAAAGAAATTTTCGGAGGTCACACTTAGGGTTTACACAAACCCTCTAAAAACTCATCAAAACTCCCACTAAACACCTAAAAGCTAACCCTAAAATGTATTAAACTAAAACCCCAATAAATTTACCTTGAAATCACCTTGAAAATTTGATGAAAAGAAAGAGGGAGAATCGGCTATGGTGGATGAGGGCAAACCGTGGAGAGTGTTTGGAGAAGAAAGCAAAATTTCAATTTAACCTAAAGTTTTTTCTTTCCTTTTAATTTTCCTCCACAATTTTCTTTAAAATTTTAATTTACCCTTCCCTTTTGCTCCTTTAATCCAACGTGAGAGAAGTCATCGAAGTCACCACTTTTCATTCTTTTAAATTCCAAGTTTGTTTTCTTATTGGTTGTTAAGTCCTTTTGACTTTTCAAACACACTTATGGTTTTGAATTTTCAACTCTTTTCTCCTCTTCTTCTTTTCCTCCACCAAAATTTCTAAATTTATAAAAGACCACCACTTTTCCTTTTGTTTCAAACACTCCACCGTGGCTGCCTCATTTACTCCCTCATTTTCCATTAAATTTAACTAATTTTATTTCACCTAATTAACTAACATCCTATTGGTTCATAAAGTTTGACTTTTCAACACTTTGAATTCAACCATAACACCTAACTTTAATTTACACTAATACTTAACATTAACTATCCTAACCTTTTATCTTAGGCCTGTACGCGTTATCAAAATTTCTGGGTGTTACAGTGGGCACGTCAGCTAACTCCTCAGAGAGTTGCGAGGGACCGAGAGGAACGCTGTGGAGGTGGTGAAATGATGCGGGAGCCATCGATGACCGAAAGATTGCTCTCGGCACCTTTCTAGACAGAACTGTGCCGATGGACGGGGAAATACTCCAGCGGCTAGAAAAAGCCCTACAATGCGTTATTTCGTCCTCAGAAGAGGCCGAAGGGAGATGGGTCGATGGCCCTTGTCTGGTCCGAGGTCATTAGCGTCTTTGGACAATGATCCTTCGAAGGTCTTGCCGCCCTCCTTCAGTCAAGCTCGTGTGGGAGCTGACAGAAGACGACTAAGGTTTCCTCCATGCAACCTAGAGCTCGAGGAAGACTAGGGCAAGGCCATTCAGGTGCTGGACGCCGGCTAGGCCGAGAGAGAAATCTCTCTTCATGGAGAAACTCCGACAGACGAAGAACACCATTTGTTTTCCAAAAATTTGAATCACTAGCTAAATGTTTACAAAGCTACAGGAGAGGGCTATATAGCCATCGGAGAAGAAGCTGAAGAAAAGCTTCAGCCGACCGTTGAAGAATCCTGCCATTGGAGCGCCCTTCTGAAATGTAACTGTTGGCGTGAACCGGCTGGAGAACATAGTGTTGGAGGAGAACTGGTTCAGTTTAGGCTGCTGATGGTTCTTCATGGTGTGTGACGTGGCAGCTTCTGGTTCCTTCTGATCCAACTTTAATCATCTATTTTCTGAAGAAAATACAATGTTTATAAAACCAAGACAAACATTATGCTACGAGTTTTCCCAATAATACAAAAGTTTCGAAAAAATTAAATTTCAATAAAATCAAACAATGCTTGATTACAAAAGTTGAACTTAAGGAAAACAAATTTCTTCTTCATTCTAAGCTTTGAGAAACAATTTTACCTACAAGATTTCACAAGTCCATTAGATAGATAAAATAGATAAAATAAATACATACCGTGTGTTGTGCCCCATAGGCCCATTACAAGATCTTAGGCCCAAGCCCATGCTTTAACTAACCCATACACTTACACACTTGTCTCTTTTGCAAGTAATGGATCGTTTGAAGACTTGGAGGACACCGTGGGACACTTGAAGTGGGAGGTTAAAGCTATGGATGTGAACCAACCAAAGCACCTCATCATGTGGAAGGACAAGAGAGGCGACCTTAATGCTCGCATGAGAATTTGTCTTCCCAAGCTTTGCTATTTGTAACTTTTTATTTCAAACTTATTGGCAAGCGTTTGCCTTTTTGTTAAACTTTATTATATGCATGCATGTTAGACATTTTAGGATTAGATGAATGTTAGGATCAGTTGGTGGTTTGGTTAAAAGGTTTGGCCTACTTGAAGTTGAAGACATGGCTTGCAAGCCCAAATGATGGCCCAAATGAAGGCCCAACCCACTTAAAACTCTAGTCTACCACCATTAGGTCTATATATTCATGGTATTGGCGCTTGTAAGTTTTTTGGCTGATGTTAATGAGCACACTCGGATTTTCTTCTCTCAATTAGAAGAAACTTGGAGCAAAAGGTACCAAGGTAAGTTCAGTTGACAACAACCGAGGGGTTGCACCCCCGAAACCACTCTTCAAGCTTGGTAGCTTGTTAGAGCAGATTTTGCCATCTTCTTCTCCATTCTCTTGAGAGTGGAAAGCAGCAAGAAGTGGCCTTAATCAATCCTTGAATCAAGTTCTCTGCCTTGGAAGAAAACTCTTGCCAAAAGCTTCATAATAGAATCCATTGGCCGATTATCGGAAACATTCAATAACTTCTTCATATCAATGAATCTGGATCACGCCTTCCACTAGCACAGGCCTCACTCACTTCACTAAACTCACCTAAAATTTCATTTCATTCTGAGGACTTTTGATATTCCATTTGCATTTTTCATTTTCAGATTTCTCGGTTTTGCTAACCAGGGAACTAACGGTCTTCTTTCGAGTTTCTAGAACTGTGTTTGCAGATAAGAGCTCAACACCTTGGCTTGTGTTTCAACAGTTCAGAGCGTAGGCACATTATGGCGAGTCTTTGGAACCTGGGGCTTATCACTAATTATATTGTCAAGGCCTTCCTAACAAAAGGTGACTAGCACTCATCGCCACCACTTCACAAAGAACCTTGTCCTTCTATCCCCCAATTGTAAAGTCAATGCTCAGTTGCTTGGAGACCTTGTTATCCTCTTAATCAATTAGCCACCTCAACTTGTAAGGACTCGGGTGTAGGGTTGTCTTTAACACTAGTTTCTCCACAAGGTCTCGGGATGCAACATTAGTGCAACTCCCTCCATCAATTATGAGAGAACACACCTTATACTTGATTAAACATCGGCTATGAAAAATATTCTTTCTTTGACAATGTTCGTCATTGGCTTGCGATATGAGAAATCTTCAGATGACCATCAAAAGTGGCCATTCTTGCGCATGGAACACTTCTTCTTGTGATTCAATGTCCTCACTAGAACCCTTCGCTTGCCCATTTTCACTTACTATCTCGTCGGTGCTTTCCCTAAGAACCATAACTCTTCTATTGGGGCATTGAGAAGGAATGTGCCCCAATCCAAGGCACTTGAAACACTTGATGATGTGCCAAGGGAGGCCCTCACTCTGCCTCGGCCAAGTCCTTAGATGAGCCTTTTATCTAATGTGTTTTCTCACTTTGTAGATGATGAATTGGGATACCAAGTGGAGTTAAAGCATAACCTTCAAGAAAAACATTGGGAATCAAGGAGAAGGCTCAACCAAACCAAGGGAGAGGAAGCATCCGAAGGTTATGAGCATGGTGGACCTCATGCATGGTGCGGCCATCAAGAAGAGATGAAGAATGACAAGTTAAAACATTACAATGAGCAAATAAGGTCAAAGCCAAATGCTCAAGACATGGAGAGGCCAAACCACTTTCCATCATGGAGCACATTCTTGGGCATACCAAATTGAAGGAGGAGTTTGTTTTCCTTTTTGACAAGTGATGTCACCGAGCACCTTTTGAACTTTTCTTTCAAATATTCTTTAGTTTATTTTATGTTTACATTTGCATGCATGGCTGAACACTTTATGGTAGGATTAGGGCTGCATTTAGGAGGGAGAATGAGCTGAATTTGGAGGGAAGAAAGTACATCGAAACATGGAAGAGAGAAGAAAGGTACTCGACTGATGAGGTGGCAGAATGACCATTCACTTCTAGAGCCTTCTTCCACCTTTTTCTGTGCTAAACCCTAATTGTAATTGGAGGATGTATTTAATCCCTCTTTAACTACTGTAGCAGACATCTTTGTTGGAATTGAAAAGTTGAAGTTCATCTTCAAAAATTGAGCCTCCATTGAGTCTCAAACCCATTGCCGGCGGTGAGTAATATCTGACCATTTTTTAGTGAACATTGTCTTCTAAGTTGTGAGTATATTCTTAAAAGTCCTTATTGTTGCTCTTTTCACTACCTTCTTGGAGGTAGTATTCATAACAAAAGAGTATTTAATTCTCTTCCATAGCTCGTTGGAGTGTCTTCCCTCAAAAGAGAAGCAAAAAGCCGAGAGGTCCAGTTATCACCTCTTCAGACCAACCAGCACCTTTTTAGCTATATCTACCATATCCCTTCGATTCAACCTTTCATTTTTATACACAACCATCCTCATTCACTTAGTTTTAACCTGCCACAACTATCACTTCCATTGGATCTTGCACAACAGATATGCCATCTAAAACTCGACCCACATCTCGGCCAGAGCAAAGTAGTAAGTCTCCGGCGATCGGCACTCCTATTTGCATAACTTTTCATCCACACCGAGTTATTACCTAAAAATTCAAGGGTATTTCAGTCACTCATAAACTAAGTACGTGTTAATATTTTGGCTCATTTGGATTTTTCTTTTATGTGACATTTCCTCCATAGGTTTGAAGCACGTCACTTGATCTCCCTTGATCTTGGCCAAGTGGTATCTTCCACTTTGTAGGAAAACTCTTTGTGAAAGGCTTCTTATCATCCTTCTTAGATGGCTTGTAGGGACTCTCAGTTTTTAAAGGAAACCAATTACCAATCCCTTTTCCTTTCCTCTTCTGATGGGATCCAAGCTTGTAATGGGGTTAGAAATGGCATGCGGAAGACAACAAAAATGACACAATGATCGGTGCGCAAGAACACCCCAAGACCGACGCTAAAACATGCAGGAAAACATGGATAAACAGAGCAGTAAATACAAAAATGTAAAGATGCATTTGGTGAGTGAACAAATCGGCTTCTTTGCCACAGAGGAGGCCAACAATGTGAAGGGAATGCAGGTGTAGGTGAATGGCCCTCAGCTGGCCGACGAGCTACTATTGGAGCTCTCATCACACACTTCTTCGGGAAGGAAATGGCAGCGTTCGAGAATGGAGGTTTCGCCGCCCTCCGGCGACTGAGTATTACTCCGAGCAACCTTGAGCTCGAGGAAGACTTGGGCGAAGCCATCAGGAGCTGGGCGCCAGCTACGCCGAGAGAGAAGCTCTCTCTTCACGGAAGAACTCCGACAGACACAAAAGAAAACTCTTTGTGGTTTCCAAAAATTCGTAACAATGGCTAAACTATTACAGAGGAGAAAAGAAGCTTAAATACAATAGGGAAATGGTGAAGAAGGAGAAGAAGATGAATTATGCAGAAGAAGCATCGGGCAACGGCTAGAAAAGAGCCGTTGGAGCGCTCTGCAGGTGGCTGGCAGTCTGGTTTTCGGGGCAGCTTCTCCAAGGCTGGTTCAACTCTTTTCTTTTGGTTCAGCTCTGGTTCAGCCCTTTGTTCTCTTGGTTTGGCCGGTTCAGCCTTGGTTCCTCTTGGTTCGGTCTGTTCAGCCCTTGGTCCTCTCTTGGTTCAGCATCCTTTTGATGACTATTATAAAAAATACATTCTAAAGGCTAAAGTTTGCCGATTAACGAGTTTTAAACAAAATTAAAGTACTTTAAATCACAAATAAAATAAAACTAAAACTTGGCTACAAAAGTTGAATTTAAGGAAAAAAAATTCCTTCTTCATTCCAAGCTTCTAAAAGCCAATTTGCCTACATAATTCCACAAATTCATTAGATAGATAAATTAGATAAATACTTACCTTGACTTGTGTTTTAACGGTTCGAACCATAGGTATATTATGGCAGATCTTTGGAACTCAGTGCATATCATCCCGTCTCGATTGTTGAGGATTAGACCTCAAATCCAATGGTTTGGTTGACTCACTAGGGACATTACAATACTTAGGATAAAATTTCTCTACCAACAAGCTTAAACAAGCAAACCATAGTAAACACAAAATAAAGTTATCCTAAAGTTGAAATCATTTAACCATTTACAAATGGTAACAAATGTAACACCCGACAACTTCGGGCAGGTGAACTTTCTTTTAACGTAACTGAATTAACTGCCATCCATGCATATGTTCCTTTGGTCAAAAATTTAGACGCCAAAGTTTAATCAGTTTCTTTGTTTTTTAAAAATAGGTTTGGTGGAAAACTTGTAATTAAGCCTAGCCTATTAAGTGTATAAATAGAAAATAGAAATCCTAAAACCTCACAAAAAACCTCCACCAGCCAACTTCCTTCTTTCAGCCGACTCTCTCCCCTCAGCTCTTTTCTCTGTTCTCCCTCCAGCGATCAGCTTCTTTCTGTTTTCTTCCGCTACTCCAAGCTTTAGGTAAGATTTGGATAATGTGTTTACTGATTAGTCATTTGAGAGTTGATTAGAGATTTAGATTTGGGTTTTCTGAGGAAGTTGATGTATCATGGTAGACGTAGCTATTAACATAGCATTTATGATTGTTGTATATAATAAGTAGAAATAATGAACGTTGGCTGAGCCTGGGTAGTTGGTGAACCCGAACACCATTATCGTTTATTTGAGGTTTTTATGCACACTAGGTGATTGATATAATGCTCGAATGAAAATGAGTTAGACTTCTAGAATATATACTTAGTTAGAAAGCTACTATTCTGGAATATTAGACTACTTAGAATTTGTTTTCTTACATTAATACGTAAAATGACTTAGGTGGGAGAAAACTCCAAGTGAAGGAAAGACATGTGCTAAGGAATCCAGGTAAGTGAGTGTGTTAAGATTTCTGGCCATTAGGGCCCTGCATCACAAGGGTAGTAGGTTGAGTTTGTTTCTGATATTCGATTATGTTTGGAAGGTTGTCTATTTTTAGTATAATGTTTGGAATAGTGTATGCTCTATTTCCTAATGAACGACTCTTTCCATGGTCTCATGTGAAGTATGAATGGTCTGAAGATTGTGAGCTGAGTTTTCAGACGTTTAAGCAGAAATTGATGACAGCTCCGGTTCTGACATTGCCAGTGGCAGAGGAGAAGTTCTGTATTTATTGTGATGCTTCTCAGATTGGTCTGGGTTGCATTCTGATGTAGAAGGATAGAGTGATAGCTTGTGCTTTCAGGCAATTAAAATTGTATGAGAAAAAGTATCCGACCCATGATCTGGAGTTAGCTGCTGTGGTGTTTGCTTTGAAAATCTGGAGGCATTATTTGTATGGTCAGCAGTGTGAGGTATATTCATATCACAAAAGTCTGAAGTATATCTTCACTCAGAAGGATCTGAACATGAGGCAACGACGGTAGTTAGAGTTCGTGAAGGACTATGATCTGGAGATTAAATACCACCCCGGTAAAGCTAATGTGGTAGCAGCTGCACTAAGCTGAGTATCGACATCAGTTTCAGCTTTGGAGGCTGGTATGTCTGGGCATTTGAGATCTGAGTTTTAGAAATTTGATTTAGAGTTGGTTTCAGACGTGACAGCAGTTTTATCAGCTCTATCTTTGAAGCCTACAATTTTGGAGAAGATCAGAGAAGCTCAGCAAGAAGATTCAGAGTGTAATAAGTTCAAGCTGAGTATATTATCTGATGATCAGACTGAGTTCAGCTATTCGGATGATGGAATTCTGAAATTCCGTAATAGATGGTATGTTCCGAGCACTGAGCAGCTTTGGAAGGAGATTTTAGCTGAAGCTCAATCTTCAAGGTTTTCTGTTCATCCTGGCAGTACAAAGATGTACAGAGACCTCAAGCAGCACTATTGGTGGCCTAGCATGAAGAAGTCAGTAGCTGAATTTGTAGAAACATGCTTGGTCTGTCAGCAGGTGAAGGCAGAACATCAGAGACCTGCTGGGAAGTTACAGCCTTTGTCGGTTCCAAAGTGAAAGTGGGACCAGATTTTGATGAATTTTGTTGTCGGATTACCTAGGACGACGAGAGGTTTTGACGGTATATGGGTGATCGTGGATCGTTTAACCAAATCAGCCCATTTTCTACCGGTGAAGATGACGTAAAGTATGGATCAGTTTGCTGAACTCTACATTCAGGAGATTCTGAGGTTACATGGTGTGCCTATTTCTATTGTATCGGACAAGGACCCGAGGTTTACATCAAAATTTTGGAAGGGTCTGCATAAGGTGATGGGGACTCGATTGAACTTTAGTACTGCATTTCATCCTCAGACGGACGGACAATTTGAGCAGACCATTCAGACTCTTGAGGATATGCTCCGAGCGTGTGTGCTGGAGTTTCAGGGTTCCTGGAGTAGGTATTTACCTTTGGTGGAGTTCTCGTATAACAATAGTTATCATAATACTATTGGTATGGCTCTATACGAGGCTCTCTATGGAAGGAAGTGCAGGTCTCCTCTTTATTGGGACGAAGTTGGAGAATCCAGTTTGATTGGTCCAGAGATTTTGCAGCAGACTATAGATAAGATCCAATTTATTCGGCAGCGCATTTTGACAGCTCAGAGTAGGCAGAAGAGCTATGTTGATGGTAGGAGGCGGGAGCTGGAATTTGATATAGGCGATGAGGTTTTTCTGAAGATCTCGTCGTTTAAGGGTGTGATGAGATTCGGGAAACGAGGTAAGCTGAATCCAAGATATGTTGGTCCCTTCCCGATTGTGAAGAGAGTGGGGAAGATGGCGTATCAGTTCGAGCTGCCAGCTACGATGGAAGGAGTGCATAATGTTTTCCATGCGTCGATGCTACGGAAGTGTCCAAGGGATCCATCGCACGTGGTGGTGCAGCAGGAGATTGAGGTGCAGCCTACGTTGTCTTACGAGGAGAAACCAGTGGAGATTTTTGATTATGCAGTGAAGAAATTGCACAACAAGGACATTCCACTGGTGAAGGTGTTGTGGCGCAACCACAACATTGAGGAGGCGACGTGGGTGCGTCAACATGACATGATGGAGCGCTACCCAGAACTTTTTAGGTACGCAAATTTTGAGGAAAATTTTTTTGTAAGGAGGGTGGATTGTAACACCCTGAAAATTTCTGTAGCGTGCGTAGCCTAGGTTATGCTAAGTATGAGAATTAAGGTTAAATGATAAAGGGATTGGAAATAATGCAAGGGAAAGTAAGTAAGTTGACAAGTCAAAAGAACAAGGGAGTAGGTTTGAAAATTCCATAATTTGAAAAGTCAAATTCATGAACCAATAGGAATTTAGTAAAAATTAATTGAAAGTGGTGATTAAAGTTGTGATTGAATGAAGGTCTCACGTTGGCATTCAAGAGAAGAAAAGAGAGGGGTTTAATTTCAATTTTAAAAATATTTGTGGAGGGAAAAGAAAAGTAGAAAAAGGTGAGGTTAAAAAGGGAAAACTTGGTTTTTCTCCCTCATTTTCTCTCACGGTTCTCTCCCTCCATTGCTGCACCTTCTCTCCTTCTTCTCATCAAGGGTTTGCAAGGTTTTAAGGTAAAAATGAGTGGGTTTTGGTTTTTATGCAAATAGGTGAAGGTTATTGGTAGTTTAAGTGTGTTTTGGGAGAGTTTAGTGGGAGTTTGAAAACCCTAGGTTAGGGATTTCGAAAATTTTTTTTCCTTGGATGGTTTTCTTCCTCTTTTGATCATTTAATCCTTAATCATGTTAGTTTAGGTTGTTTGAGTGGTTAGATTAAGGATTGGGAGAGAGTTACACAAAAACTAGTTTTGTGCAATATGTGCACCGGTTCTGTTTGCTGGAATACGAGTTGGCCAAGTTGTTTATTTGGTTAATTTGAGTGTTTCAATGGATAGTAGACGTGTAGAGGTTTCCGAATTGGGGTGGCACGTCAAAATCCATTGAAAAACAAGAGAGTTATAGCCGTTCGAAGTTGGACGTTGTAATTTTGGGTAAAAATCAGGTTTTGTGTTTTGAAAGAGAATTGGTTATAAATGTTGTTTAGTTTAGTTAGAAAATTCCTTAGACTTTATTGTTAACTTATCAAGTTAAGGTTTCGTTATTTTAGGTCATCGAGCTAGTGAAGTAATAGGACGAATTGAGCACTTGGAAGCCGAGCAGTCAGGTAAGTAGTGGGTGCTATTCTTTCCCCTTCGGGCATACACCACAGAACAGTAGGGTTTATTTGTTATTGCTTTGCTTTGTGTTGAGTTGAGTTATTGGTTTTGCTTCGGGTTGTGTTGAGTCGTTGTGTGGTGTGGTGTGGTGTTGCATATTGGTGAAACAAGCATTATGATGTATAGCTGCATTGTTTGTTGTTGCGTGTTTGTCGTTGTGAGGGTGAACGAGAGTTGGTTACAGAGTAAGGCATCTTTCGGTGCGGGCAACTAAGGCATCCTTTTTGGTGCGCGCAACTAAGGCACCTTTCGGTGCGGGCAACTAAGGCATCCTATTTGGGTGCGGGCAACTAAGGCACCTTTCGGTGCAGGCAACTAAGGCACCTTTCGGTGCAGGCAACTAAGGCACCTTTCGGTGCAGGCAACTAAGGCACCTTTCGGTGCAGGCAACTAAGGCACCTTTCGGTGCAGGCAACTAAGGCACCTTTCGGTGCAGGCAACTAAGGCATCCTTTTTGGGTGCGGGCAACTAAGGCATCCTTTTTGGGTGCGGGCAACTAAGGCATCCTTTTTGGGTGCGGGCAACTAAGGCATCCTTTTTGGGTGCGGGCAACTAAGGCATCCTTTTTGGGTGCGGGCAACTGGTGCGGGCAACTGGTGCGGGCAACTAAGGCACCTTTCGGTGCAGGCAACTAAGGCACCTTTCGGTGCAGGCAACTAAGGCACCTTTCGGTGCGGGCAACTGGTGCGGGCAACTAAGGCACCTTTCGGTGCAGGCAACTAAGGCACCTTTCGGTGCAGGCAACTAAGGCATCCTTTTTGGGTGCGGGCAACTAAGGCATCCTTTTTGGGTGCGGGCAACTAAGGCATCCTTTTTGGGTGCGGGCAACTAAGGCACCTTTCGGTGCAGGCAACTAAGGCACCTTTCGGTGCAGGCAACTAAGGCATCCTTTTTGGGTGCGGGCAACTAAGGCATCCTTTTTGGGTGCGGGCAACTAAGGCATCCTTTTTGGGTGCGGGCAACTAAGGCACCTTTCGGTGCAGGCAACTAAGGCATCCTTTTTGGGTGCGGGCAACTAAGGCATCCTTTTTGGGTGCGGGCAACTAAGGCATCCTTTTTGGGTGCGGGCAACTAAGGCATCCTTTTTGGGTGCGGGCAACTAAGGCACCTTTCGGTGCAGGCAACTAAGGCATCCTTTTTGGGTGCGGGCAACTAAGGCATCCTTTTTGGGTGCGGGCAACTGGTGCGGGCAACTAAGGCATCCTTTTTGGGTGCGGGCAACTGGTGCGGGCAACTAAGGCATCCTTTTTGGGTGCGGGCAACTAAGGCACCTTTCGGTGCAGGCAACTAAGGCATCCTTTTTGGGTGCGGGCAACTGGTGCGGGCAACTGGTGCGGGCAACTGGTGCGGGCAACTGGTGCGGGCAACTGGTGCGGGCAACTGGTGCGGGCAACTAAGGCATCCTTTTTGGGTGCGGGCAACTAAGGCACCTTTCGGTGCGGGCAACTAAGGCACCTTTCGGTGCGGGCAACTAAGGCACCTTTCGGTGCAGGCAACTAAGGCATCCTTTTTGGGTGCGGGCAACTAAGGCATCCTTTTTGGGTGCGGGCAACTAAGGCATCCTTTTTGGGTGCGGGCAACTAAGGCATCCTTTTTGGGTGCGGGCAACTAAGGCATCCTTTTTGGGTGCGGGCAACTAAGGCATCCTTTTTGGGTGCGGGCAACTAAGGCATCCTTTTTGGGTGCGGGCAACTAAGGCATCCTTTTTGGGTGCGGGCAACTAAGGAACCTTTCGGTGCAGGCAATAAGGCATCTAACGATGCAGGCAATCTTTAAGGCATCGTGAGCGATGCAGGCAAAACTGAGTGGTAGAAACTGCATGTGTTAGGATATTGAGCATTGTGTGTTTTGCATTCATAAATCCCTACTTGCTAAGCATTAGGCTTACGTTTTGTGTTCTGTGGTGTAGGTGACGGAGTGTTCACAGGTGAGTTTGATAGCGAGGATCAGGACTAGGAGCAGTAGGGGATCCACGGAGCTGGCCGGTGCAGGCCATTGTCGGGGCGCTTCGACTTGATTCTCGGGGATTGTGGTTTGTAATGGGGACTGATATTTTGTGGTTGATTTTGTGAGATTTATTTCATGTAAATACTTGTGGATTGAGACTGGTGTGAATTTGGTTTGAATTGTTTTTTTAAATGCATGTTTTTCAGGTTTTCGGATTTAGAAACTTTTAGCCGTTATATTGTCGATTTTCTTTGTTAAACGTGTCTATAATGTCAGGTTTGTTTTGCTATATATTTTTGTTATCCATTTTAAGTCGGTTTTCCGATATTTTTACGGGTAATGAAAATTTTAAGTTGGTTTTCCGATATTTTTACGGGTTATGAAGATTTGGGTGTCGAGATAGACTGGTAAAAATTTTGGGAATTTTGGAAGTGTTTGGCTTGTAGAAAAAAATTAAAAGTCGGGAAGTGGTGCGCTGGGCCGAGGGTGGCCCGCGCAAGGGGAAGCGTTGAGCGTGCAAGGCGCCTAGCGGCGATCGATCGCGGATCGATCACCTCTCGGGCGCTGTAGCACCCGAGAGGGTGCCGATCGATTGGCACATTGCGCCGATCGATCGCCACCCATTTTTTTTGTTTTATTTTTCTTTTAAACTTTCATATTTCTAAATTATTTTAACCCGACATTTTCTGACGTATTTTAAACGTATTTTTGGCACGTTTTCTGATATTTTTCAAGGGTTCGAAAAACCCAAAATCGAGTCTAAAGTTATTCTAGATTAAGTTTTAAACGCGGGGTTGGTTAGCAAAGTAATGCACCTAGCCGGGGTGGGTTCGGGGGCGGTACAATTTATGTCCATGCATCATGATTTAAATACCGAGTATACAAAATGTTTTACATGCATACTCCTTTATGAATGAAACAAGAAAACGAAACGTATGAAACCTTGATTAAGTGAGGGTTGGGGGCGGTATTGGCCATGTCACTGTCCAGGGATGGACCATGATTCTTGCCCGTAAGGGCCATGTACACGCACTCTACCTACCCCCCTTTGGCACAAACTCCTCCTTAATCCATGATATGAAAACGATGAATAAGAATATGATTCCCATGATTTGAAAGTGAATGTGAACACAAGCATAATTCCCAATTCGAGTAAAAGATGTGAACATGATTTCATGAGCATTCATGTGTTTGTTGCACTCCTTACTAAACATTAGGTTTATAGTTTGAACCTTATGATGTAGGTGATGAAACAACAGGTGAGGACTTCAGTCTAGAAGGAAATGCTTAGGTTTGGTTACTGGTTGCTGCTCATGGTGAAGATTTGTGGCTGGGAAGCGATTTTTAACCCGTGGAGTGTTGCTCGTAGCATGTTTTAGTAAGGTCTAAGATATTGAAACATAAGTATAATGAAGTTTTCTTATGATGATGAATATTGGGTTTGTCTGGTACAGTTTCGTGTTTAAAGAAGATTTTAAGACTAAAGATTTATCTGTTTTCTGTAAGTCTTCCGCTATGTATGTTTAAGTTTCAGTAGTAGAATGGTTTTCATTCAAAATTTAAGTAGTCGGTGGACAATAGAGTCTATTGACGAATAAATCTAAGTAGTCCGTGGACGCTGGGGTCTATGGACAAAAGAGTTAAGTAGTCCGTGGACGTTGGGGTCTATGGACGAATGAGTTAAGTAGTCTGTGGACGTTGGAGTCTGTGGACGATGAGTCTATGTAACCTGTAAGTGGAGAAGTCACGTGAACCGTGGACATTAAAGTCACGTGGGTAACATGTGGTCTGAGCGGTGGATGTATTCAGTGAATGTGAGTGGTAGATGTCGTCTGCCGAGTTAATGAAGTCACGTGGGTAACTCGTGGTCTGTGGACGATGGAGTTAAATAAGTCTATGGGTACTGGTCGGTGGACGTTGTTGATTGGGTAGACTGTAAACGATAGCTTCTAAGTAGTCTGTGGACGATAAAATTGTCAGAATTTGCAGACGAGAATATTGCCCGACTTATGTCGTCCAACTCTGTGGATGAGTACGTCGTCAGGAATATGAAGGAGTTGAGTTCAGAGAGTTAAAGATTTTAGCCGTTGTTATTTAAGTTATATGTCTGCGAGTTTTCAAATATATATATATATATCCTTAATGATTTATGATCCTATATATATATATCCTTAATGATTTATGATCCGAGTCTAGGATTTATGGTGTCAAGAAGGGAAATGAAGAATTTTACGTCATGGAATAAAACTAGAAGTAAATGTATGTCAAGGCAATACTCGTGGCGGCCCTGATTGGGTTGGGGTTGTTACAATTATGGTATCAGAGCAACCCGGGTTTTAAAATCGGTTATGTAGACTGCCTACCAGCACAAATCACCACATGAGTACTCTCCAGCAACTGTAAGTGTTTACGATTTCAGTAATGTCATTGAAAGTTAAGATGTGTTTATGATAATGTGTTAGGATTTCCAAGATGGTGAGAGGTCAACAGAGAGAAGGCAACGAAGATAGTAATACCATTGCACAACTAACGGAGTTAGTTCTTCGCCAGTCCTGCCAGATTGAACAACTTGTGGCTACTAGAGAAGAGCAAGGGAACTCTAGTTCGAATGTAACCTATGACCATGGTGGCGAACATTTTCACCGGCTTCGACCTCCGGTATTTAATGGTCAAGTTTTGGATCCTATCTATGCTGAGTAATGGATTCGAACAATTAAGGACATGTTCATGTATGCCAAGGTCGAAGAGGGGGACAAGATCACATGTGCTGTTTTTCATCTTGTATTGGGTGCAAGGTATTGGTGGGATTCAATTAAGAGCACTACTAACATGGAAACTATGACTTGGGCATGGTTCAAGACGGCCTTCTTTGACAAGTACTTCAACCAAGCGGTTCGGGCTAGCAAAAAGATGGAGTTTATGCAGCTACACAAAACTAGTTCTGTGGCGGACTACATTTGTAAGTTCAAAGCATTGTCATGATTTGCACCTCGTTTGGTGGATGATGAGGAAGACAAGATTCACCAATTTGCTCAAGGGTTGAGACCAAACCTTTTCAGGGGAGTGAAGACTGCAGGGATCCACAACATACCCTATTATGAGGTAGCAGTTAAGGCTTTGGAATTGGAAGAGGTAGAAATTGCTGTGCATGGACAGCACGAGCCGCCAAAGAAGATGGTCGATAATGTGCTGTCACATCCGCTGCAGAACAAAGGAGGTTGGCAGCATCAAAGAGAGGCATCAAAAGGCCCTACAACCCCACTGACGATCGAGGAAAAGGAAAGTGGCCTCAAGGGACTCTTCGAGTTCCTCAAGCTCCTTAGGCCCCGCTATGTTCCATTTGCCAGAAGAACCACCATGGAGAATGCAAACTATACACAGGCCACTGTTATAGGTACGATAAGGTTGGCCATGTTGTTAGGGATTGTCCAATGCTGTTGGATGTGAATCGTACGAGGGTGGCACCTATAGTTTTTGCCATGATGGAAGATGATGATGCAGAGCAGCAAACGGTTATAACAGGTATGATTAAGATTTGTTGTAAACCCGCATACACACTTACAGATACCGGTGCTACCCATTCTTTCGTAGCAACTACATTTGCATGCAGGTATAATTTACGGACTCTTCTAGCCGATGAGTCGTTTAGTGTCATGTTACCGTCGGGAGAATTCTTACATTCTGAACAAGTAGTAAAGGGTGAAATTGTATTAGTAGGGAACAAAGAGATAGATGTAGAGTTGATTATATTTGATCTGAAAGGATGTGAAATCATATTGGGTATGGATTGGCTATTCAGACATTATGCCACAATCAACTGTAGGACTGGTCTAGTTGAATTCTGACCCCCCGAATGGGGACTGGTATTCTTTTCAAACAATCCCAAAATCAAGTAAGATACCAATTATATCCTCGTTAGAAACCCAACGGTTATTGAGAAGTTGTTGTGTAAGTTATCTAGCTAGCATAATTGATATACGGGTGGAGGATAAGGTAGAACTTCAAGATATTCCCATGGTCCGAGAGTTCCCTGAGGTATTCTTGGATGACTTGCCCGGGTTACCACCCGATAGAGAAATTGAATTTGTGGTTGATACATACCCTGAGGCTTTACCTGTGTCTAATAATCCCTACCGTATGGCACCAGTTGAATTGAAGGAACTAAAGACTCAATTGTAAGAGTTAGTAGACAAAGGATTTATTCGCCCTAGCTGTTCTCCCTGGGGTGCACTTGTTTTATTTGTTAAGAAGAAGGACGGATCCCTTCGGATGTGTATTGATTATAGGGAGTTGAACAAACTGACAATCAAGAATAAGTACCCTTTACCCCAAATTGATGATCTATTTGACCAGTTACAAAGGGCCAAAGTGTCCTCAAAAATTGACTTACGTTCGGGCTATTACCAATTGAAAGTTAAGAAGGGAGATATATCGAAGACAGCATTCAGAACCCAATATGAACATTATGAATATCTTGTAATGTCATTTGGACTAACGAACGCACCTGCATCTTTTATGGATTTGATGAATCGGGTATTCCGTGAATACTTGGACAAGTTTGTTATTGTATTCATCGATGACATCCTTATATACTCACAGACTAAAACTGATCATGCAGAACACTTAAAGGTAGTGTTGACAACTTTAAAACAGCAGCAACTCTATGCCAAGTTATCCAAATACGAGTTCTGGTTGGACAAGGTCAACTTTTTGGGTCATGTCATTTCAGCTGAGGGCATATCAGTGGATCCGACCAAAATTCAAGCAATTAAGGACTGGCCTCAACCAAGGAATGCCAGTGAGGTCCGTAGTTTCCTTGGTTTGGCAGGTTATGATATGAAGTTTATTGAGGGATTTTCTATGATAGCCAAACACTTAACAAGTTTAACAAAGAAGAACACGAAGTACTCTTGGACTGGAGCCTGCGAAGATAGTTTTCTGACACTAAAACTAAAGTTAACAACAGCCCCTCTTTTGACACTCCCAACTGAAGGAGGAAAGTTCAGTGTTTATTGTGACGCATCCAAAGTTGGTTTGGGGTGTGTCCTAATGCAAGAAGACAAGGTTGTAGCGTATGCATCCAGACAGCTAAAAAGTTATGAGCAAAATTATCCCACTCACAATTTAGAATTAGCCGCTGTTGTTTTTGCATTAAAAATTTGGAGGCACTATTTGTATGGCCAGCAGTGTGAAGTGTTTTCGAACCACAAGAGCTTGAAGTATCTTTTTACTCAAAAGGAGCTAAACATGAGGCAGAGGCGCTGGCTGGAATTCGTAAAGGATTATGACTTTGAAATTAAGTACCACCCTGGTAAGGCCAATATGGTTGCCGACGCATTAAGCAGGATGTCAAAGACGATGCAGCCTGCTGTGTCAGCCATGTCATTGCCCTTGAAAGTTGAGGTTCAGAAATTTGAGTTGGAGATAGTTCCGGAAATATCAGCGTTGCTTTCGTCATTATCTATTCGGCCAACTATTTTGGAGAAGATTAAAAAGGCACAACAGAATGATTCAAAAGAAAAGAATAATATAATAAATAAGTCGAAGGACACTTCCTCTGAGTTCAATCTTTCTGAGGATGGAATTTTGAAGTTTAGAGATCGATGGTACGTTCCATGTGATGAGGAGATACGTAAGTTAATTTTGGCTGAGGCACACTCGTCACCCTTTTCTGTACATCCTGGGAACACCAAGATGTATCGGGATTTAAAGTTACATTATTGGTGGCCGAATCTAAAAAGGGATGTTGCCAAGTATGTAGAGTCATGTTTGTTATGCCCGCAAGTCAAAGCAGAGCACCAACGGCCAGGAGGTACCCTTCAACCATTACCGATCCCTGAGTGGAAGTGGGAAAACATTACCATGGACTTCGTTGTGGGATTGCCAAAGACGACCAAAGGCCACGATAGCATTTGGGTTGTAGTTGACAGAATGACGAAATCAGCTCACTTTCTGCCGGTAAGGATGACTTATACGATGGACCAGTTTGTAAACCTGTACGTTCAGGAGATTATCAGGTTGCATGGAATCCCGGTATCCATTGTCTCCGATCGAGATCCTAGATTCACTTCTCGATTTTGGAAGGGTCTGCAAGGCACGCTAGGTACAAAGTTATCTTTCAGCACTGCATTTCATCCACAAACAGACGGTCAATTAGAGAGAACCATTCAGATACTAGAGGACATGTTAAGGGCGTGCGTGTTGGAATTTCAGGAATCGTGGAGTCAATATCTGCCTCTGGTTGAATTTTCCTACAACAATAGTTACCAGTCCACCATCGGTATGACACCTTATGAAGCGCTGTATGGCAGAAAATGTAGGTCACCTTTGTACTGGGATGAAGTTGGTGAAGCGAAGCTCTTAGGCTCCGAGATTTTGCAACAGATGTCAGACAAGATTGCCATTATTAGGAAAAGAATAATGACTGCACAAAGCCGACAGAAGAGTTATGCGGATCTGAGGAGGAGGAGCCTTGAGTTTACTGTCGGGGATGAAGTTTTCTTGAAGATCTCACCGTTCAAAAGAGTTATGCGGTTTGGTAAGAGAGGAAAGCTTAATCCACGATTCATTAGACCATTCCCTATTTTGGCTAAGATTGGTAATACAGCTTATAAGTTACAGTTGCCTTCTTTGCTGGAAATGATTCACAATGTCTTTCATGTGTCAATGCTAAGGAAATGCATACATGATCCGACGCTTGTTGTTAAGCCAACAGAAATCGAAGATTCAGCCGACCTTGCTGTATGAAGAAAAACCGGTACAAATTTTAGAGTCTGCAGTTAAGATCCTGCGAAATAAGGAAATTCCACTAGTAAGGGTTATGTGGACGAATCATGGCGTTGAAGAAGCCACGTGGGAACGACAGCAGTACATGTTAGACAAGTATCCAGAGTTATTTGTCTAAACAATTTTTTAGGACAAAAATTTTGTTTAAGGAGGGGTGGAATGTAACACCCAACACCTTCGGGCAGGTGAACTTTCTTTTAACGCAACTGAATTAACTGTCATCCATGCATATGTTCCTTTGGTCAAAAATTTAGGTGCCAAAGTTTAATCAGTTTTTTTTTTTTAAATTAGGTTTGGTAGCAAACTTGTAATTAGGCCTAGCTTATTAAGTGTATAAATAGAAAATAGAAATCCTAAAACCTCATAAAAAACCTCCACCAGCCGACTTCCTTCTTTCAGCCGACTCTCTCCCCTCAGCTCTTTTCTCTGTTCTCCCTCCAACGATAAGCTTCTTTCTGTTTTCTTCCGATACTCCAAGCTCGAGGTAAGATTTGGACAATGTGTTTACTGATTAGTCATTTGAGAGTTGATTAGAGATTTAGATTCGAGTTTTCTGAGGAAGTTGATGTATCATGGTAGACATAGCTATTAACATAGCATTTATGATTGTTGTAGATAATAAGTAGAAATAATGAACGTTGGCTGAGCTTGGGTAGTTGGTGAACCCGAACACCATTATCGTGTAGTTGAGGTTTTTATGCACACTAGGTGATTGATATAATGCTCGAATGGAAATGAGTTAGACTTCTAGGATATATACTTAGTTAGAAAGCTACCATTCTAGAATATTACACTACTTAGGATTTGTTTTCTTACATTAATACGTGAAATGACTTAGGTGGGAGAAAGCTCCAAGTGAAGGAAAGACATTTGCTAAGGTATCCAGGTAAGTGAGTGTGTTAAGATTTCCGACCATTAAGGCCCTGCATCATAAGGGTAGTAGGTTGAGTTTGTTTCTGATATTCGATTATGTTTCGGAGGTTGTCTGTTTTTAGTATAATGTTTGGAATAGTGTATGCTCTGTTTCTTGATGAACGACTCTTTCCATGGTCTCATGTTTTGAGAATGTTTATGTCCATGCATCATGATTTAAATACCGAGTATATAAAATATTTTACACGCATACTCCTTTATGAATGAAACAAGAAAACAAAACGTATGAAACCTTGATTAAGTGAGGGTTGGGGGCGGTATTGGCCATGTCACTGTCCAGGGATGGACCATGATTCTTGCCTGTAAGGGCCATGTAGACGCACTCTGCCTACCCCCTTTTGGCACAAACTCCTCCTTAATCCATGATATGAAAACGATGAACAAGAATATGATTTCCACAATTTGAAAGTGAATGTGAACACAAGCATGATTCGCGATTCGAATAAAAGATGTGAACATGATTTTATGCAGCATTCATGAGCATTCATGTGTTTGTTGTACTCCTTACTAAGCATTAGGTTTATAGTTTGAACATTATGATGTAGGTGACGAAACAACAGGTGAGGACTTCAGTCTAGAAGGAAATGCTTAGGTTTGGTTGCTGGTTGCTGCTCATGGTGAAGATTTGTGGCTGGGAAGCGATTTTTAACCCGTGGAGTGTTGCTCGTAGCATGTTTTAGTAAGGTATAAGATATTGAAACATAAGTATAATGAAGTTTTCTTATGATGATGAATACTAGGATTGTCTGGTACAGTTTCGTGTTTAAAAAAGATTTTAAGACTAAAGATTTATCTGTTTCCTGTAAGTGTTCCGCTATGCATGTTTAAGTTTTAGTAGTAGAATGGTTTCCATTCGAAATTTAAGTAGTCGGTGGACAATAGAGTCTATTGACGAATAAGTCTAAGTAGTCCGTGGACGCTGGGGTCTATGGATGAAAGAGTTGAGTAGTCCGTAAACGCTGGGGTCTATGGACGAAAGAGTTAAGTAGTCCGTGGACGCTAGAGTCTGTGGACAGAAGAGTTAAGTAGTCTGTGGATGCTGGAGTCTGTGGACGAAAGAGTTAAGTGGTCCGTGGATGCTAGAGTCTGTGGACGAAAGTGTTAAGTAGTCTGTGGACGCTAGAGTCTGTGGACGAAAGAGTTAAGTAGTCTGTGGACGAAAGAGTTAAGTAGTCTGTGGACGAAAGAGTTAAGTAGTCTGTGGACGAAAGAGTTAAGTAGTCTGTGGACGAAAGAGTTAAGTAGTCTGTGGACGAAAGAGTTAAGTAGTCTGTGGACGAAAGAGTTAAGTAGTCTGTGGACGAAAGAGTTAAGTAGTCTGTGGACGAAAGAGTTAAGTAGTCTGTGGACGAAAGAGTTAAGTAGTCTGTGGACGAAAGAGTTAAGTAGTCTGTGGACGAAAGAGTTAAGTAGTCTGTGGACGAAAGAGTTAAGTAGTCTGTGGACGAAAGAGTTAAGTAGTCTGTGGACGAAAGAGTTAAGTAGTCTGTGGACGAAAGAGTTAAGTAGTCTGTGGACGAAAGAGTTAAGTAGTCTGTGGACGAAAGAGTTAAGTAGTCTGTGGACGAAAGAGTTAAGTAGTCTGTGGACGAAAGAGTTAAGTAGTCTGTGGACGAAAGAGTTAAGTAGTCTGTGGACGAAAGAGTTAAGTAGTCTGTGGACGAAAGAGTTAAGTAGTCTGTGGACGAAAGAGTTAAGTAGTCTGTGGACGAAAGAGTTAAGTAGTCTGTGGACGAAAGAGTTAAGTAGTCTGTGGACGAAAGAGTTAAGTAGTCTGTGGACGAAAGAGTTAAGTAGTCTGTGGACGAAAGAGTTAAGTAGTCTGTGGACGAAAGAGTTAAGTAGTCTGTGGACGAAAGAGTTAAGTAGTCTGTGGACGAAAGAGTTAAGTAGTCTGTGGACGAAAGAGTTAAGTAGTCTGTGGACGAAAGAGTTAAGTAGTCTGTGGACGAAAGAGTTAAGTAGTCTGTGGACGAAAGAGTTAAGTAGTCTGTGGACGAAAGAGTTAAGTAGTCTGTGGACGAAAGAGTTAAGTAGTCTGTGGACGAAAGGTAAAGTCACGTGAGTAACATGTGGTCTGAGCGGTGGATGTATTCAGTGAATGTGAGCGGTAGATGTCGTCTGCCGAGTTAAAGAAGTCACGTGGGTAACACGTGGTCTGTGGACGATGGACTTAAATAAGTCTATGGGTACTAGTCGGTGGACGTTGTTGACTGGGCAGACTGTAGACGATATCTTCTAAGTAGTCCTTGGACGATAAAATCGTCAGATTTTGCAGACGAGTATATTACCCGACTTGTGTCGTCCAACTCTGTGGATGAGTACGTCATCAGGAATGTGAAGGAGTCGAGTTCAGAGAATTATAGATTTTAGCCGTTGTTATTTAAGTTATATGTCCGCGAGTTTTCAAAAATATATATATATATATATATCCTTAATGATTTATGATCCGAGTCTAGGATTTATGGTGTCAAGAAGGGAAATGAAGAATTTTACGTCATGGAATAAAACTAGAAGTAAATGTATGTCAAGGCAATACTCGTGGTTGCCTTGACTGAGTTGGGGTTGTTACAACAAATGTCAAAACCGAATTGTTTATTTTATCAATTTGGAAACAAACATACAAGATAAAAACAAGTTTTAAACAAAGTTTAACAATCCATTTTATATGCTAAACCAATCAAGGCAAATATTGAATCCAAATGAAAATCATTCTTTAGAAAAGAAAGAAAACACTTTACTTAATCAATTTAAATTCATCTAAACAGAAAAGTAAGAGTTTAAAATCAAGCTTAGCATAAGTTCATTCTAAATTCAAACTCATTGAAAACAATTTCCACTAAAAATTTGAGTTAGAATCCATCAATTAAAATAGGCAACATATTGCAACAAAAACTCTTTCTTCCTAGTTCTATCCATCAAGATAAGCATAGGCAGGAATTGAAACTTGACATTTAAAAATATTTCAAGAACTATAAATGAGTTGGTCACAATATTTCAAATCATCCCCTAATCTCCTATATTCAATCTATCCACAAGATATTCAATATATCATTGGAACATACCTTGTTGTCAAACATTTATTCCAACTCCTTGGCTTATCCATAGCCAATGCTAAAAATGGAGTGGAAGCTACCAAACCTCAAATGATCTTCTCCTTCGCAAATCATGAAAACAAGAAGACAACAATATGCATATATTTTGATTTTACCTTTACCTTGGTCGACAACAATTAAACTAATTGACCAAGCACTAGATTCTAAAGTGAAACTCTAAATGTAAGCCCTAAACAGAGACAAACAAACAAACAACACAAACAAAGTGGTTTGGTATGGTACCAATCACTAATTAGATCAAAGATTAGTCATGCATACCTCATGCTACTAACCAAAGACTTAATCCACAATTAGCACAACAACTAAGTCACAACACTCAATCTAAAAGTCCTAAATATTTAATCAAACAGCACAACAAATCAAACAAGTTAATCAAAGCAAATAAACTTGCAACTAATATCAATGATAAGCTATTGGGTCTAGGTAGCCATCTAGAACTTTTGTGGAAATCGTCACACTATCCCACACCCTTTATAGGCGACTGCCTCACACGGCAATTTGTCGAGCCCAATAGCCAGTGGTAAACCTTGGAAAATACCAACGGCCCATAGAGGAAAGCTCTTGGCCACAAACACAAATCACTCGATGGTACAAGTGAATTCTAAGTGACTAACAAAATAGTATATGACATGCTATTGTTAAAAGGTCGGACCTCAAGTTAACATAGTCCTAAACAAAACAAAAGACACTTAACTTGATGCAATCAAATAAGAGTTCAAAACATAATTACAAATCATGGTGAAATAGAATTTGCCAAGCTCTATTTAACATGCAATTTAGTTCATGCTTTTCATTCTAAATTTAACTTAACATCAAGAACTCAAAAACTTGACACTAAACATCAATTAAACACAAGTTAGATGCATCATAATAGGAATCAAAAAAAGATTCAAGGAACATAGCAAAACAAAATTTTAAATCTAATTTTACAAGTAATCTGGCTCAATTTAATCAACCTAGCAATTATAAATTAAGTATCAACTAAAAATGGAATTAAAACAAAGTTTAAAACACAAAAAAACATGGTAGAAGAGTTACATAATATTTAGATGTTTTAAAGGCATAAAACAGAAATTGAAAACTCAAAACAGTGCATAAAATACATAAAAACAACAAAATTTCCTAAACAGAAAAACTAACACAAATCTACTCCAAATTTTCTGAACATTTAACATGGATCAGAAAACAAGATGACTAACATGCTGTCAAATTTTTAAATCCAGATTCAATATGAGCAGAAAGTTATGCAAGCTCAAAGTTGAGGAAATTTAAACTCAAAAACCAGAAAAATTTTTAAACAACCTAAAGTATCCTAAATAGAAACTAACACAATTCAACTCAAAATAACCTGAAATTTTAAAAGATGATAGCTAGCAATATGTTGAATATGCAGTAAACATTTCAAATCCAAATTCATTATGAACAGCGAATTATGCAAGTGTAAACACATTAAAATTCTGAAATTCATTATGAACAGCGAATTATGCAAGTGTAAACACATTAAAATTCTGAAATTTTTAAAACAGAATTTTCTAAATCACCTAGAAGTTCCTAAACAGAAAATAGCACAATTAACATCTGAATAATCTAAAATTCAAACAGAGGTTAGTCCACCATATGATTAACATGCGGTAAAAAGTTCAAATAAAAATTCATAGTGAGCAAAGAATTATGCAAGTCCAAAGTAGGAACAAAAACTAGAAAAACCAGAAAATTCTAAACTAGAATTTTAACTAAACATTCTAGAAAAGTCCTAAAAAAATCTGTGATGACCCTGATGTGTAAGTATGTGTACGATGGCTGCACGAACTGGAACCCGAATGGCGGTACATCCGCACAGGCGAACCGTAAGGTGATAGGTCGTAAAAAGAGGGTCGTCACAATCCTACATCGCTTGGGAAAGTATGTGGAAATGAAACATATGTAAAGAGACACTCCCAAGATAGCAATACACATTTTGGAGCACAATTGGCAACGGATCCCATAAGAACTCCAAAGTTAAAAGTGCTTCGGCGAGAGTAGTACCAGGTTGGGTGACCGACTGGGAAGTCCTCACCAAACAAAGCCGTGATGGGAGGATATTGGGTCACGACCCAATTCCCAGAGCGGACAATATCTTGTTGGGAAATGAGGTCGTTTACAAAATCAATGCCAATTTACACCAAAAATTAGCACAATAAACTCTCATAAACATAAGACATCTAAAAAGATTGAACAAACAAATGCACAAACTAAAACACGATTGGAAAATACCAAAACAATACAATAATTTTAGCAAAATGTAAACTAAAATGAGAATTCAATTTTAGCACTCATTTTCTAATCCATTCTCTATGTAAATTCATTTCGCCAACACAACCTAAACAACTAAGCATGGTTCTAAAAAGAGAAACAAACATCTATAAACAATTACCTAAACAAAACAAGAAAAATAGAACATGCTTTTCAAGAATAACATTCTGAAAATTAAACCAATACAGGCCATGGTTAATTCATGCTAGCTAATCAGAAACATGAAGTTAAGATGGAAAAATCATATAAGATAATAACACAGTAATGAGATCCAAATGAACAGCAAATTCAAACACATATAAACATAAACACAAGTTGCTCTCGGTCAACAATTCCGAAGAGTCTCCCAACAGAAAATAAACACTAAACATAATTTACTCTCGGTCAACAATTTCGAAGAGTCTCTCAACACATCAGAAAAAAACTAAAAATGGACAAGAAGGTACCTTTTAAGCAAAGCAATGAACAACTCCAAAATTTCCAATTAAGAAGGCCTCTTGCCTTAGGAGATGGGTACAGAAACTGCATAACAAATGTTACGAAAACACACAAACAGAGTTTAAGATATGCAAAAACAGCAACCTATAATGCAAGGTTCAAATACTAAACCTCTTAGCAATTTAAACATCAAACAAACACCTACATGCGTTTCTAAATAAGATAGAAAAAGAATGAGAAAAATAGCAAGAACACAACAGAGAAAAGGCTTAAGAACATAAACAAACACAGTCTAAAAACTAGACAAAAACTTTGACCAATTCAATACATATGCTATCAAATATGTGGCATTAGAGTTCAGCAATTAACCATGGTGAATGGACACTAAACAGAAGCAAAAGGTGCAGAAAAACTTATTCACAAAACATGACAACATAATTTTCCAACCTCTATTGTAACATGCAATTGCTTCAAATTTTTCATCCTAGCAATTTCAATCAAAATGACAAGAAAATTTGGCAAATATCCTCATTCAGTTACTACAAATCAGAATAGCAATGCACTAAAAGCATAACATAACAGCAAAGTATCCTTAGTCAACAGCTATATCATGCATCAATTCAGCCAACAAAAATCAGAATCCAGTAAAGATATATCTTCAGCACATAAACAGATTTTAAATAACTAAAATAAGTGAAATGAATGTGCAGAAACTTAGACAGCAGATTTTAGAATTTGCAAAAACTCATTTGCACCGAATTTTACAAAACAGAACAACAAAGGTTTGTAACATTCAAAACCTAATTTGATACTTGCTGCTAAACAGATTATGGTGGATAGGTTAACAATTTAAGCAAGCAATTGAGCATCAAAACAAAAAAAACAAAAGAAACAATAAGCAGAAACAGAACAAGCTAATTATCCAACCTAAGCTATCAAACTAACACAATTAACTTGCTGGACCGAAACAGACAACAGTTCAGCAAAGCAGCAAGTAAGTATCATAGTTAATTAATCAGAACACATAAACCAACAAAAAATAGTCTTGACAAAATAAAACAGCATGTGTTTGATTCTCAATGATAGACTTTCATGCTTTTAAACACAACCTTTTAAACTAAATAGGAAACAGGAACAAACGACAACAAATGAACATGTTTTTAAAGACAGAAAGACACCAGAACACAGAAACATATACAGCCAATAAAACATGAAGGTTTTATCTGCAAAACACCCTAAAATCTAAGCAAAAACAAAAACAACAAACCACAAAACACTAATACAACAGAACATGCTATTTCAAGTGTTAAACATCCTAAATAGCTAAACATGCTGTTATTCTCGATTAACAGAGAAGACAAAAACAAAAAATAAGAAATGCAATTAACATGTTGGACCAAACACCAAAAATAGAAACATGCTTCTGAACAGTTTTAACTGACAGAAAAAAAAAACATTTTTTAAAGAGAACATGTTTGACAAAATTGACCAAAACAGGTAAACAAAATCCTAAGAACAATCTATCATACTAAACAACACACGAAAATAAACTAGCCATGCTGGACAACAGAAACAAAAACAGAACAGCAGAAACAAGGGAAAAACAGAACCCGAATTGTGCAAACAAGAGCTCTTAGGCTCTGATACCAAATGATGGGATCCAGGCCTGCAATGGGGTTAGAAATGGCATGCGCAAGAAAACAAAAATGACACAATGATCGGTGCTCAAGAACACCCCAAGATAGACGCTAAAACATGCAGGAAAACATGAATAAACAGAGCAGTAAACACAAAAATGGAAACAGTGATGTGGGTGAGTGAACAAACCAACTTCTTTGCCACAGAGGAGGCCGACAAGGTGAAGGGAATGAAGGTGGAGGTTAATGGCCCTCAGCTGGCTGACGAGCTACGATTGGAGCTCTCGGCAGACACTCCTTCGGGAAGGAAATGGCAGCGTTTGGGAACGGAGGTTTCGCCGCCCTCCGACGACTGAGTATTCCTCCGAGCAACCTTGAGCTCGAGGAATACTTAGGCGAAGCCATCAGGCGCTGAGCACTGGCTACGCCCAGAGAGAAGCTCTCTCTTCATGGAGGAACTTCGACAGACACGAAAGAAAACTCTTTCAGGTTTCTAAAAATTCGTAACAATGGCTAAACTATTACAGAGGAGAAAAGAAGCTTAAATACAAAAGGGAAATGGTGAAGAAGGAGAAGGAGATGTGTAATATCCGGCCTGCACGGATTTTTGGAATTAATATATTATTCAATATTTTATTATATAAAGGCATTTTTGGTAAATATGTCAAATCAAGTCGGTTTTGCAAACGGAAAGCTTCATTACGACCCTAACGAATAATAAGAAATTTAGGGAAATTTGGAGAACTTTCGGAGTTATAACGCTATATTCCGAGTAATTACCTTTATCGTAATGAAAATGACGTTTTAGTAAAAATAGTAAACGAGGTCCGTTTTGCGAACGGACAGTTTTAATAAAGCCCTGGTGATAATTATGAGTTGTTGGCAAAATATGGAATTTTCGAGAATCCGAATCGTTGGACGATTAACGAAACGAACGACGAAACGAATAGAATTAAGTGAGAAGGGCAAAATGGTAATTTGCAAAGCCAATTTAATATAACATTACAATTCTCTCTTTTCCCTCACATTTTCTTCTTCTCTCTGGCGTTCACGAACAGAGAAGAAACTTCTCTCTCGGCCGCCAACGCCGATCGACGATCCGACCTCCGTCCGACCTCCGTTCGTTCCGATTTCTTCACGGTTTCTCCTCCTCTCGCTATCCTAGGTATGCAGCTTCGGTCTTTGAGCGTTTATTTCGAGTTTTAAGGAGATTTAGTTAATTAGGGTTTCGATCGATTTTCGTTAAAAACGCGAATTAGGGTTCGTAATTAATAGGTTAGCCGTGATTAGATATATATTGAACGTATCAGACGTTATTGGACGAAAATAAACCAATTTGTGAAAAAGTATAAATTTGTGAATTTTCGAGTTTTCGGAAATAACTCGTCATTGGAATTTCAAGTATTCGAGCATTTAATAACGTTCTAAATACTTCGATTAGCTAAGTTAGAATTTAGGAAAAGTTCTTTAGTTAAGGTTTGAAATTTGGACGTTAATAGTTTAAATTGGTTTTAACGACGAATATCGTGTTTTTGTCTCAGACACACGACTCCCGTGGACGAAGCTTGAGATTCAGCGCGCTCCAGGTAAGTCTCCGTGACTTACTCTGACCAATCGGTCTACACCATACTTCGATGTCGTATCGAGGATCCCTAAGGAATTGTTTGCTTTAAATCGCTTTCGGTTGGGTAGTTAGGTTTAAATTGTTTATAGGTTACTCTATTTTGGTCTTGATGGTATATATGTTGATTGTTTACTTTCTGTCTATATCTGTTCATGCATTACGTATTTCAAATGTCATGAAAACAAATTTTTGCACGCGTTTTAAGAAAAGAAATGAACATTTGTAATTAATCTACGTAATCTGTATCTGGTTACGCGAGATGGGGCTCAGGCATGGCTGTAGGGTTTGTGAGCATGTACCCCCCCTCTAAATCAAAAGTGGTAGTCCGACCGCGGGATGTATCCTTTCCATTTATAGGGCTGATATCTCGGTAACAATCTGTCTGCGATGTAATGAATCTGTATCTGTATATGAATCTGAAATCTGCATGTTTTCTGAATGGCATACGCACGCACGCATCTGCATTTACGTAGCTTACTGAGATTTCAATATCTCATATGTGTCTGTATGGTGTAGGTGACGTTCTAGGTTACGTTGACCCAGGTGAGGATGATATTCCTCCTCCTGATGTAGGAGCAGCTGATGGATGATGCTCGTGGGAGTGCGCTGGGTAGTCGAGGCGCGATATGACCCGTGGGGATGTATGTATGGACTCTGGGGTTATTTTGAGATGTTTTGAACTGATAATCGTATAGAGTATTTTAGGTTGTTTGGATCTGGATAGGAGTTAGAAAATATTTTGGTAATTGTATGTAAAACACTTTGGTTTAAACTGTTTTGATAAACGTTATGAATTGTTTGGATTCGTTTTGGGATTGGGACGGGTAAGCTCGGTTTTTAGAGCTATCCACGCAGTTGGACTTCGCAAAGTCTGCTGCAAATTGATTGAGTTTAGAACACGTATTAGTTAAATTTAAATGATAAATTGATGGTGATTAGTGGTGGAATTGGAAAATGCTAAAAGGAGCAGGGTGATGTTCTGCTCTCTGGAATTTCCAGAGAGCACTTGTAAAAGTAGGGAAATGAAGTAGAAGATCGCTCTCTGGAATCTCAGATTCCAGAGAGAAGGAAAAGAGAAAACGGTCGCTGCAAAGTGCCGCGACCAGTCGCTGCAAAGTGCAGCGACTGGGCGCTGCACATTGCAGCGCCTGATCGCTGCAATGTGCAGCGATCGGCGCTGCACATTGCAGCGATCGGGCGCTGCAATGTGCAGCGCCTACAGCGATCAGTCGCTGCCTCTTCTCCCTCCGTTTTCTTTCCGATTTTGCCCCTCTGTGAACTGCTTACTGTTTTAAATAATTTTAATTGTTTGTCCGACTATTTTCTACTTTAATTTATAGTTTTAAATGTTTTAAGTTTTATTAAATTAAATTAGTTTATGTTTTAAACGATTTACCAAACGAACTTTAATTCCGATTTCAGTTCTGGTTTCAACTTCAGTTTATATTCCACGTAAAGTTTATTTAAGGTATAGGGATAAAGTGTAAAATAAAACGAAAAATTTGTACGAGTAAATGGGTACAGTATTAGGGGTGTTGCAAGATGAATTCTGCAGAAGAAGCATCGGGCAACGGCTAGAAAAGAGCAGTTGGAGCACTCTACAAGTGGATGGCGGTTTGGTTTGCGGGGCAGCTTCTCCAGGGCCGGTTCAACTCTTTGCTTTTGGTTCAGCTCCGGTTCAGCCCTTTGTTCTCTTGGTTTGGCTGGTTCAGCCTTTGTTCCTCTTGGTTCGTTCCTCTTGGTTCAGCCGGTTCAGCCCTTGGTCCTCTCTTGGTTCAGCATCCTTTTGAAGACTATTACAAAAAAATACATTCTAAAGTCTAAAGTTTGCCGATTAATGAGTTTTAAACAAAATTGAAGTATTTTAAATCACAAATAAAATAAAACAAGAACTTGGCTACAAAAGTTGAATTTAAGGAAAACAAATTCCTTCTTCATTCCATGCTTCGAAAAGCCAATTTGCCTACATATTTTCACAAATCCATTAGATAGATAAATTTGATAAATACTTATCTTGACTTGTATTTTAACGGTTCGGACCATAGGTACATTATGGCGGATCTTTGGAACCCAGGGCATATCATCTTCACTTGTCTTTCAACCTTCAAAGCAAGTTGAAGAACAACATCCATGGTTTCTAAAGTTTGTATTTCCACAACATCACTAATTTCTCTAATCAAGGCCCTTATAAATCTTGCAATAACTTGCTCCTCAGGCTCATCCAATACATTCAAACTCGATTAGGTACTCGTCAACTAATTGTGAGTTTTGCTTCAAACTTTGCATTTGTAAAACAACTCTTACTTGTAGTGGCTTGGCACGAATCTCCTTCTCATCAATGACTTCATGACTCTCCAAGTCACGATAGCCTCATCACTTTCATGCCTTTTTTGAGCCATCAAATTGTCCCACCATAAACTAGCATAGTCGATTAACTCTAGTGACACTAGTTGTAACTTCACTTTCTCTGAATAGTTGTAATAATTAAACATTTTTCTACCTTATACACAAAATCCAAAAATGCATCACCATTACAAGATCCATTGAAGGGAGGAATTGATACCTTAACATGCTTCAAATCTTCATTAGGATTGCGCCTTGCATGAGGACTATCATACTCCTCATTCTCGGATTCTTCTTCTTCAATGAAGTCATTGTGGTTATTTCTTCTCTTTGAATTTCCAGGTCTTCTCCAAGGCAAAGGTGTTTGAGGCATCCTAACA
Source organism: Begonia masoniana (assembly GCA_022432975.1). Lineage (NCBI taxonomy): Eukaryota > Viridiplantae > Streptophyta > Magnoliopsida > Cucurbitales > Begoniaceae > Begonia > Begonia masoniana. The sequence continues at coordinate 61,294,509 of CM039502.1, read as the reverse complement.
TGTTGGTTTCTCATCTCTATCATCCATTGACTAATGTTCTCAAACTTGTGATTCAACTCATCTAGTTGTCCTTGGAAACTAGATTCACCCTCCTTCGGGTTTGGTGCTAAGGGTGGTTGAACATTTAGTTCTCGATTTTGTTGGTTATTAGCCCCACTTCCTGTCATTATTTTGGCCAAAAAAAATACACCACAAATAGAGAAAAAATAGCAAGGAAAGAGCAAAGCTCTGATACTAAATGACGTGCTTCAACTAAAGAAAGGAGGTCGAAGTACAAATCTTTCATTCGAGTGAAACAGTTTTGGCCAAAAATTATTCTATTTTTTTGAAAGCACAACTTCTTCAAATGAGTTGAAATTTTAATGATAACTTACTTTGGGTGTAATGGAAGTGTCCTCTAAAAATTGGAAGTTGATTCATTGTGGATGAAAGGTTATATATCAAAGATTGCTTGCTAGTCCGAGGAGGTAATAACAGCACCTCTCGGGATTTGGCTCTTCTTTGAAAAGTAACACTCCAATTAGCCTTGGATGAGAGTTGAAATACAACCTTGATAGTGATTATCCACACCAATAAAGGAAGGAGGAAGGTTGTGATAGAAATGACACCACTTTGGCTCTAACAATAATAGATCCCTTAAGAACTAACTTAGTTTTCTTAGATGTAACTCACTGAGGAAGAAAGTTATTGAGCTTCAACAAGCTGAAAGCTTCTGCAATTTTTGATTCAAAAAGTGCTGAAGGGAGGCTAAAAAGATGGCTTAAATACTATGCCTTTCTTTACAAATTAGGGTTTAGCAACTAGTAAAAAGGGAGGCTCAAAAGAGAGGGGTACTCGGCCACATGGCTTAGCTGAGTACACCTTGGTTTTGCGATTATGGGCACAATCCTTCTCTCTCCAAGGGTCACTTTCAAGTGGTCCCTCTTTTTTCAAAATGCAGCCAATATTCCCTCTATTACATGTTCAACCACTTTATGCCGCCTAATACATAAAAATGCTAAAGTCTTTAAAGGAAATAAAAGTAAACTCAAACTACATTAATTGTCGCAAGGAAGACAATTTCCTTCTTCCATTTTTGGAATGGCCGAGGGGTGCTCCCATGTTTGCAAATAGAAAGACTTCTCCATGTCTAGTGCACTTGGCTCCAACCTCAAGTCTTCAAAGGATGCATTATCTACAAAAAGAGCACACTCATTAGTTAAAAGCTCGACCAAAGACTAGGCTCGCGATCGAGTGATGGCTTCTCTTAGCACAATAAGGTTTTCCCTAGACAACCACTTGCAATGAAGGTTCGTCCTCATCATTAGACCACGCTCGGGCTCTAGAAGAGATGGTGATGATGAGGCAAATTGTAATACCTGACTTTTTTGGTTATGTAATCGTCCCTAACATCCGTTGTACGAAATAAATTCGCATACAATGTACATTTTATTAGAATTTGGACGCTAAAAATTTATTAGTTCAAGAAAAATAGAGCAAAAAAGAGTGAGTTAAAGCATATGAGATTTTAAGTCGGAATAACAAAACTTCTCGAAGAAGTTTCGTTAAACTCGTAACCAAACACCACATAAGTTTTTTTTTTCTCTCTCTTTCTCTCCCTATGTGAATATCATCAGCATATGCCCTCCCTCCTCCCTCATTTTCATTTTCTCTCTTATCTTCCTTTCTCTCTTCTCCAGATGATGTCCAAGCTTCTCACGCCGACGATTTCCAGCGATGCCAAGCTCTGATTTTCTTCTGTTTTCTTTATTTAAGGTAAGCCTATATGTTAGTTTATGGATTTTGGTATTGATTTCGGCAGATAGTTTTAGGGCTAGGATTTTTGAAATTCATCAAATTCATGCTAATGCATAATAGAATGTTGTTTAAATGTTAGAAAGGATAAACTGAAGAAATAATAAGCACGTTCAATGAAAAAACATATTTCTGATTTAAAAATCGGCACTAAATAGGGCAACCTAAGAATTTTGGAATTCTGCTATTGTTTCTGATCTTCTCTTTATAAATTGACAATTCCATGTTAATCTAGACGTAATAAGCTTTCTGAAACATGTTAAATAGTTGAAAACGAATAAGAATAAAGAAAGTTACGACCGTTTGAAATTTAACCTAGAAATAGGGAGAAATCTGAGATTTTGAATGGAAATTGCTTGAATTTGTTAGTTGATTAGGTTTAAGCTATTTGAATTGAGCATAGGCTATGTTTTGATCGTTTATTAGTTAGCACCTATGTAATGTGAATAATGGTTCGATTATGTATATTATAGGTTTGTAAGACACCAAGGAAAAACACTCAAGATTTTCTAACGTTCGACAAACCACAGCTAAGTTCGTATGCAAGTGTTTGGCCCTTAAGGCCTACATCATAGAGGTACTAGGTTTTTATGTTCTACGGGGTACGTTGATGGGTAAATAGGTTGTCAAATGCGTCTTAGGTTAAGAATGTTTCTGTTATGTTAATGTCTTGATGAATTGTCGATTTATGCTTCGAGGACTTGTCTACCATTTATAATATGTTTTATTCACAATGTATGTTCATGCATCACGTTTTTCAAGAAAGTCATTAAAAACATTTTCTGCATATGTTTTAAAGTAAGAAAGATAAAAAAGTAAATGTAAAGTACGGTTAAGTGTGGAACGGGGACTAACATATGTTTTGTCCTTCTCTGGGACTAATGTTAAAAACCGTCATCGCCGTGGATAAATATGTTATTTTATCCCTCCCTAAGACAAGGGAAAATTACTAACCCATGTCATTTACGTAATGTCTCCAACTCCCTTATAAGCCCCACTTAAACCAACATGTTCACTTCAACGTAAAGGTAAAGTATGTTCATGTTTTGAAACGTTCATGCATAGCACATGCATCTTATTGCATTATATGATCTTACTGAGCATTAGACTCATTAGTTAAACTCTATGATGTAGGTACGGATCGTACAGATGAGGACTCAGAGCTTCAGGCCGATGTATAGGTGCAGTTGAAGGGACGAGCTTGCAGGGTTGGTTGTGCCAGACAGACGAATTTTAACCTGTGGGTGAAGTCTCGAGGTTTATGTTGTGTTTTTAAAGTCTTTTTGGATTTGAGTGAATGTTTTAAGTTTTTTGGATGTAAAGATAGTTTAGGATTCGAAAATACTGGAACTGTTTTGGGATTTTAGATTTTGTATGGATATGTCTCGTTTTAAAGCTATCCATGCAGTTTGTTTTCGTAAATTTTTTGCTACGCTTCCGTATAACTTTTCGAGTCGAGTTCTCGGGGTTTTCAAGTATTTTACGTTTGAAGAATGTTGGGAAAGGTTTTAGGTAAGTTTATTGTGAAGTGTAGGTGAAAAAATAGAGAAAAGGTGAAAAATGGAGAAAAATGGAAAAGTAGTGCGTTGGGTGCACACAGGGTGCGCGTGATGCGTGGTCGAGGCTCGAGGGCCAATTGATCGGCTAAGGGCTCGAATTTTGGTCAAGTAGTAGAGTGCTAGCCAATCGATCCCGCGTAGGGCGCAATCGATTGGCAGGGACGCAGATGATCAATCGGTCCCATGAGAACGTGACCTAATAACATGCAGGCTGTGACGACCCCAACCCGATCAGGGCCGCCACGGACTTCCCGTGACATAATCATTTACCTAAGCCCTCGCATTTTCTCATCTAACTTTTTCATTTCGTTTTTACTTAACACTTTAAAAGAAAACTAACTTTGACTTAAACATTAAACATTTGAGCGTAAAACACTTTTGACTTTTAAAACATTTAAAACTAGACTCAAAACTATTAATAACTTAAAACAAATAAAACATTTAAAACAATTAAAGTAAAATCAGTTAAAACAAAACACTAATATAACCTATACTTTCAAGAAAACAAACTGCGTGGATCGCTCTAAAAATCGAGCGTATCCTTACCTGTTTTAAAATGACCAAACAGTTCAAAATACCCAAACAGTTCCAGTATGATCTCCAAAATAAAGACTACACATTTTAGACGTTCTACGACCACATCCTAAACATCAAAAACTCTACTTACATACATTTTCCTATCAAAACTAATCGATCCACACATGTAACATTTTCATACTTTCATCCATCACATTCTATACATATACATAGAACTCTCAATCTACATACTTAAATATTTGGGAAAAGTACCATTTAGATCCCAACGTATGAGGTCAGTAGCCATTTGGTACCTAACGTTTATTTTGTACCCAATCAAACCCTAACGTATAAAACGTTTGCAATTTAAACCCTACCATCAATTTTTTAATTAAATTTAACAGATTCTTTTTAAATTTCCCAAATTACCCCTCCCCCTCTCTCTCTCTCTCTCAAAATTCCTCCCACGATTACAATCTCCAAATCGAAACCTGCAAATCGAAACCGCATTTATTCAGATGCAATCTATCACTTCCCTCTACACCTCCTTTGGTCCTCCCAGAACCCGAACCTGTCTTCACTTCGGTCAAGGCTTTCGCTCCCGCCACAGTAGCCAATCTGGGTCCAGGCTTCGACTTCCTCGGTTGCGCCGTCGACGGTCTAGGAGACTTTGTTTCGCTCAGCGTTGACCCGAATGTTCGTCCAGGCGAGATCGCCATAGCCGACATTATAGGCGATAACGCGATCATTGCTTCGTTTTCTTGCGCAACTCTTTGCCATATTTGGTTCTGTTTCTAGCTTTCTCAGAAATTCTTCCAGCTCCATCGTCTTTTTCGTCGCGTGGACTATTTCTTCTTCCTTTTAATTTCATAAAAACATTGTTTTTTATTCTATTCTCTTCAAAACTGAGGAAACTTGTTGCTTTACTTGCTCTTGCAGAGCCCATGTCAATCTTTCGTTCTGATTCAATGACAGGCCAAAACTCATCAGTAAATCATTAACAGATTAGGATAGAACCAAATGCAAATGCAAAACATAACTCAAGAGCATGTGTTGGTGATAATAGAGTTAATAGTCTAACCTGTAATTTGATATATTGGTCGAGCTCTGTTGTTTCCATCTCGACGTGTGGGGCGATGCTCTGATAGAATTGCAGTGGTATTTGATCGTTAATGGCGGTGCTGGAGGTGTATTTGAAAGGGAAAGCTTGAAAATTGCTTGTGAAACACTGATTTTGATTTTGAATCTGTATTGCCGTGCTCTGTTTATGGTCCTGATTCTGCTCTTCCCATTTTCGCCATTGTTGCTTCTGCAGAGGATTTTGACAAAACTGACCATCCCACCTCGAACTCCAGCTCCACGCCCATTCTCCCCAGCCAAATCCTGAGAGCTTATCAACGAATACCTAAAAATCAAAATCAGCGTCGAGAGAGATAGGGGTAATTTGGGAAATTTGAAAAGAATCTGTTAAATTTAATTAAAAAATTGACGGTAGGGTTTAAATTGTAAACGTTTTATACGTTAGAGTTTGATTGGGTACAAAACAAACGTTAGGTACCAAATGGCTACTGACCCCATACGTTGGGGTCTAAATGGTACTTTTCCCTAAATATTTTCATACTTTCATAAACAAATCTACACGTAGACCTATTAACCAATAAGACCAACTCACATCCATTCGACATACATCACTCAAACCCTCGGATCTTCAAGCCAAAACACACCCCGTCGCCACGAGCACCGTCCGTCGACCACCTGTTCTTTGTCATCAATTTCTCTTACCTTCACACCTGTCACCTACATCATACAATAACTACATTAAGCCTAATGCTTAGTAAGGAGCGTGCTAAACTTAACATTACCTATATGCATGACATTTATAAAACAGTTTCGTTTCGTAAAACATCTTTCCTTATTCATAAAAACAACATCCATTTAGTCCCGTGAAAACATTCATATAGTCCCGTGAAAACATACTCCCGTGAAAACATTCATATAGTCCCGTGAAAACATACTCCCGTGAAAACATTCATATAGTCCCGTATAGTCCCGTGAAAACATAGTCCCGTATAGTCCCGTGAAGACATTCATCATTCATCAGTCATCATTCATCATTCATCATTCATCATTCATCATTCATCATTCATCATTCATCATTCATCATTCATTTTCGTTCTTTCATTCAACATTTTCATAAAACATGCTCTTAAATAGTTCGTATGCATTTTACTAAAACATGATGCATGAGGAGACATACACGTAAGGAAAACCTATCACATGAGCTCTAACATACACGTAGGGAAAACCTATCACATGAGCTCTAACATACACGTAAGGAAAACCTATCACATGAGCACTAACATACTAAGGCACTACTTAACTGTCAACCTTTCCTTAACTACCCGTCTTCCACCAACCTCTACAATCACTCACATCACAACAATCAACATTATCTACATTGTACGACGTAGGGCCTTAGTGGCCGGAAAGCCTAACGCTCACTTACCTGGCGTCCTGGTTATGCCGAGCACCGTCCGTAAAGTCGTCTCCACCTAAAGCATTTCATAGCACGTCATTAGTATTTATCCATTTCAAAACTAAACGAAATCCCGAGCTAAAACAATTTCTTCAAAAACTCTAACTCATTTCGTTCGGGCATAACTAAACTCTTATTCTCGTGAAAACATCTTAAACTACTATTTCTAGTCTAATCCAATTAAAATCTAATTAAATGGCCACTAATTTGGGTTTGGTAAAAACCGACCTAAAACTTCGAACGCGCGTAACTTTCGCGTCGGTTATCGGAATCGAACGATTCCAGCGGCCACGTGCTCCTCTAATAACCTATTTTAATCTGCCAAAACGAATTTCAAAACAAACGACCCGAGCTAGGTCAATTTAGGCAAAACCCGAACTGCCCCTTTTTCCCAAATTCCTCTTTTTGATTTTTCATCAAATTCCATCAATTTCTTATCCAATCAACCATATATACCCTTAATTAGAATAATCTAACCTAAAATTGAAGCTACATTAAGCAAAACCCGAGTGCCCTAAATCGGGCATCCACTGAAATTCGCTCACATTGAGCGCTCTACATCCAATCGACGATAGCCGGCCCAAGGGTTGGCAAACCCACGCCGGAAGTGACCTAAAACGGCCGGCGATCGGAGCCAAAACCGGCTCGTCACAGTCGGCCACGAACAATCCCGAAACCGGGTGAAAACCGAACCAAAACAGGGGAGCTTACCGTCGGTTCGTGCGCGAGGATGAACCGGAGCCTCACGTCGCCGTCGTCTGGCCGGAGGAGGCCGGAGCTCGCCGGTGAACGGCGCTGCGTCGCCGTGCTTTTCCCCTCGCCCTGTCTCCGTTCGCGGGTCGTCGGGCTCGAACACAAACAACCTCGGTTGTTTGTGTTGTTTTTTACGTTATTATTATTAATATTAATAATAATAATAATAATAATAATAATAATAATAATAATAATAATAATAATAATAATAATAATAATAATAATAATAATAATAATAATAATAATAATAATAATAATAATAATAATAATAATAATAATAATAATAATAATAATAATAATAATAATAATAATAATAATAATAATAATAATAATAATAATAATAATAATAATAATAATAATAATAATAATAATAATAATAATAATAATAATAATAATAATAATAATAATAATAATAATAATAATAATAATAATAATAATAATAATAATAATAATAATAATAATAATAATAATAATAATAATAATAATAATAATAATAATAATAATAATAATAATAATAATAATAATAATAATAATAATAATAATAATAATAATAATAATAATAATAATAATAATAATAATAATAATAATAATAATAATAATAATAATAATAATAATAATAATAATAATAATAATAATAATAATAATAATAATAATAATAATAATAATAATAATAATAAATCCTAATATTAATATCCTAATATTAATTCTTATTAAAACGTTAATATACCGTTTTACTCTCCCATTTTCGACCATTTCGAAATTTCATCAAATCTCATTATCAATTTATAACCCTCGGCTTAATTTCGCTGGAAGTGCCCGAATCTAATTAATTAACCAATTAGGTTAACAAACTTATTCACTTTTATTTTAAATTTCTTAAAACAATTATTTTATTTTTCTTTTATTTTCTCTCCAAATTTTCCCTTTTAAAAATTCTCGGGCGTTACACAGGCAGAAGCTTCAAATTAAACAGATGATTTAATGCTGGAAGAGAAACAAAGCAGACTCAAAATAGATGCTAAAACTGTAACACCCGGTTTTGACAGGTTTTCAGTTTTTCATATATGGATAGCATTATTGTAAATATGTCAAATTAAGCCCGTTTTGCAAATGGGAAGTCTTATTGGAACCCTATAAATAAATTGGAGTATCTGGAGAAATGAGGAAAATTTTGAAGATGTAACGTCAATTTTACGAGATTTTGGTATTTCTTGTAATATAGGGGTGTCTCAGTAAATATAGCAAACGAAGCCCGTTTTATAAACGGAAAGTTTTAATAGAACCCTTATGACTAATATAAATTTTAGGAGAATTCTGGAAATTTTAGAAATCCAAATCAAAGGTATACGGTCAAGTTTCCGTTTTTAACCTTATAGTGGTTTAATTCGTAAAAATAGTAAAATAAATCCGTTTGACAAACGGAAAGTTTTATTAGAGCCCTAGGAATAAGTTGGAATTATTGGTGAAATAAGAAAATTTTAGAGAAACCGAATCGATAGACGAATAATAGGATAAACGAAAAGTTCAATGGAAGGACAAACTTGTCTTTTTTGCAATTTAATTTATTAAAAGGGGCAAAGCCCCTTCTTCTTCTTCATTTGGCAAATTCCAGAGAGGAATTTGTTTCCCTCTCTTGGCGACCAAGCTTCCAACGGCGGTTCTCCTCTGTTTCTCCACCGATTTCTCTCCGATCATCAAACGTTCTTCACGTTTTCTCTTCCCCTCGCGATTCTAGGTAAGTCTCTAGTGTTTTCCGGCTTTAGTTCTCAACTTTTAGAGATTTAAACGTTTAGGGTTTCGTAGGGATTTCATAAAAATAACCGGGTTTTGTTAGAATAGGTTATTTATCGCTCTATTGATGATTATTGAGCATTATTGGATAGATATTGGTTGATGATTTAAATGTACAAAACTGGAAAAGGTTAGGGCAGCTTCGGTTTTTGATTTTCTGCCGTTTATTGGGTTTGGTTTTTGATAAACGAATAAGTCTATGTTAAACTAGACATTGTAAGGATTCTATGACATTTTGAATTATTGAATTCGGATATGTGTACGATTTATGGTGAATTTTCGAAGTTGGACAAAAAGTAATGATCTAAAAACAGAGCAGTTTCGGTTTTAGTTTTTCTGCCAGTATATGTGAATGTCTTTTGATAAATGGGTTTCACCATTAGAAAGTAGACATTCTAAGGAGTCCATAGCAACTTGAATCACTCGATTTCGTTAAGAATTGATTTAGTTATGAATTTTTGAAGTTGTTGTGTAAAAACTGGAGAATTACCGCGGTCAGTTCGGTTTTTGGTCCTTCTGTCTCGATTCTGTCTTGTTTTGGATAAATGATTGATTCCATGTCAAAATAGACATAATGAGGTTTTCAAAACATGTTGAATCATTGAAAACGGATAAGAATTGAGGGAGTTATTGAAGTTTAAAGTTAAGCCAATTTTAAAGGCAAAATCTGAGAATATTGAAAGAAAATTGTTGAGTTTTGTTGGTTGAATGAACTTCGAGCTGTTTAAGTAGTTGAATTAAATTATTGGTGCGAATGTGACTCAAAACTAATTGGCTTGGAATATTAGGTTGAGGTATAAGGTTTTATTCAAATACCTTGGTTATATTTTTGGTTTCAAGTTGGAAGTTTACTATGCTGAATTGGTTTGTTTTGTGTTAAATTGCCTTGTTAATAGTTAGACGAAGAAAGTTGTGCAATTCAGAGATTTTGAATTGATACTTGAGATTTATATTGTGAACTTGTATTTATTATTATTAGGTTGTTAAATTGACGAGATTAAAGCATTTTGGACTCTGAGCGTGTACAACGGATGCGAGGTAAGTTCTCGTGACTTACTGTGGCCGACTGGCCTACACCGTATGTCGGAATTTGTTGTTGAGGATTGTTGGAGCTTTGTTTGTTTAATTGCTTTGTTTTGGTTGGGTAGATTAGGTTTAATCGTTTTATAGGATACGTGTTATGATGTTTTGATATATTGAGAGGTTTTGATGGTATTCTCGTTATGTATGTTTGTATTACGTATTGAACTGTTCATGCATCATAGTCTTCAAAATGTCATGAAAAATGAATTTACGCATTGATTTCAAAGAGAAAGAATTGCATGCATGTGGCAAGTAAAGTATCATGATTAACAACATATGGTGGTTATTCGGGTGAGGTTCAGACCTGGCGTTCCGTGGTGAGCGGGTCTTCCTCCTTTCAGATGGTGTGGGCTGTCTACCCGCTTGATGTGCCCTATCCATCTGAATGCATTTAGGGCCCGTTAACCTAGACTAACACGTACTGAAATGAAATGACATGGACGGCTTTCATTGCATACATGATCATGCATTAGCATTTACGTAGAACTTACTGAGATTTTATCTCATAGGTGTTCGTATGGGGTAGGTGAGGAAGACGTCCCTCCGTCTGAAGTATGAGCACGTTGAAGAAAGATGGCTCGCAGGAGTGCGCTGGCAGTCGGAGCGTGATTTTGACCCGTGGGGACGTAGGTAATATTTTGGGATTCGATAGATGAAGAATAAGTGAATTGTGTAGTTGATATTTTAGGATGTTTGGGTTGGATAGTGTTCTGTTGAATTTTGATGTTTTTCAAACAGAGGAAAATGTTAAATTTTCAAATGGATCCATGCAGTTTGTTTTAAGAAATTGGTAACTTTTTAAATGTGTTTTGAATTGATTTGTAGGTAATTGGTAATGTGGGAAGTAGGTGTGAATGAATGATGAAAGTATAAGGAATGAGAAAAGGAAAGATGGTGAGGTTGTGTTGTGTGTTGTGAGTGTGTGAAATACAGGGCGTGAAAGGCGTGAAGAAAGCAGGGGGGGAAGAGGAGCTGTGCTCTTTGGAACATTTCCAGAGAGCGTGGCGATTGCTCGCCACAGTATGGCGAGCAATCGCCACCTTTTGCCTGGCAATCGCCATTGGGGATTGCTAGGCGATTGGACAGTCGCTTATTGGCGATTGCTCGCCATGAGCAATCGCCACCTGTTCTGCCAAAAACGGCAGAACATGCTTATATAAAAAAAAAAGGGGATTTTTATTTTATTGTTTTCTTTTAATAATTAAAAGTTTAGTTAATGTTTTTAAGTTTATTTTAGATAGTTTTCAAAGAAAATTTCCAACGCCGTTAACAATTTCAATTCCGATTTCAAAGGTTATATTTCCGCACAAAAGTCAAATTTACAGTTTATACGCATTAAATGAAAATGAAAAATTTGTACGGGAAAACTAGGGTACGGGTAAGGGTCGTTACAAAAACAACAAAACAGAGGAATGTGGAACAATTAAAAATGGCAAAAGGAAAGACGAATGGAGGTGGGTAAATCCATTGTCACTTCAGAAATACCATTTGGATCGAAGAGAGCATTGTGGAGGAGGTGGACGCTGATAGGAACCAACGCCGGCCGAAGGTGTTCCCTGTACCTTCAGAAAAGAGCGCCTCCTAGTTTGAAGAACTCCAGCAGTTGAGGGAATGTCCTGCGCTTGTGGCTTCATTCTCAAAAGAGCTCGGTGAAGTGGAAATGAAGGTCTCGTGGCCGACGCATAAAGAACAATCAAGTGGGCATTTTGGGTGAAGAATACCATCGTTGCCGGCGACGGATTCACTACGTAAGGGCACTGGTTTTCTCCAAACTTCCTTTCAACTTCAACTCTTGACAGAGGGAAGGGAAGGATGGACTAAGGCTATCTCCAAGCAACCATGGGCTTGAGGTATCTGGTGATTCATCTCCGGTGCCTTGCACCGATGAACACCGTGGGGAAAAACCCACGAAAAAAAAAAGAAACACTATGAAAGAAGAAAACCTTATGTTTTTCCAAATATTGATGATAAAACTAGTTACAAATTGTTCTTGGTAGTGTTTAAATAACACAGAAAGTTGATTCGAGAAATGAAAACTGAAAAGGAAAGAAGATGAAATAGTCGTTGGTGTCCACGTCGGCGGAAAGAGCCATTGGAACGTTGACGCTTTTGGCCACGTCATGTACGCAATGACGGCGTTGTTTTTGCACGCGCCAAGATGACACTCCTGGTTGTTTGCTTCTCCTCACTCGCTGATGGATCTCGTGCGCTGTTACTCGTTGCCGCTGCTTCCTTTTGTTGGGAACAGCTTCTCCAATTATGGCACGTAAGAATTCCATGTTTACATATTTAAAATAAATGGCAACAATTTTGCCAACAAATAAAAACCAAATGTAAGCGCAACATTTAACTTCTTTTAATTGTGCGCCAAGCTCTTCAAGAATTTGGTTTCGACTCCAACCTATTAAAATGACTTATTCCTGCAAGAATAACAAATGAGTTAGAACTATATAGTGACGGATCAACGTACCTTATTTTGAGGATTGTCAATGGCTCTTGAGGCATATCACAGGGACCATGCCATCCAACAACTAACCAAGTTGGTCTGTGTCCAGTCTCGTATAGTAGAACGTATGCTGGCAAGAGAGGATAATGGAAACAACAACAACCACACAAATGCTCCACGTGACACTAGTGGAGAAAGGTTCCGATGGCTCTAACCGCTAATGTTCGACGGACAATCGATGGACCCAACTCACGCTAAAAGAGAACCAAAATGAGTAGATATTAAATCATGTGGTTGGCGTAAATTTCGTCACATCCTTTAGACATATCAGAATACTTAATCTCAAATAACAAATACCCATCGCTAAAAGTAAAAATTTCATACACGTGATTCAATTTTCAATGTCCACTCAATTAAACTCTAACAAAAATCATTATTTAATCATGTTGTACCCACAACAACTTGTTGCTTACCAATAGAAGAGTCTCATTCTTGTATACAACAAATTTTTGTTTTCTACTTACCCAATAATTCAACAACCAAACTTATATGAAGTCTTTAGCATTCTACCATTGACATTTCACCACCATAAATTTTCTCACACGTGACACTACTAAAGTAGTCTATCATTAGACCTAATGATGTCACAAATACTAAAAATGTTAAATCATAGCGTCGAAACAAAATAATCTTGTCTTTAGTTCCAATCAACACTCAGGCATGGCCAAAGACCCTATTCTTTGGCTCTTACTAATCCTTTTTAATTTTTGTCTTTTTCAAATCATTTCTTGTATCATCCTTAGTCAAGCAATTTCAAAAGTCAAACTTAACACCTTGAATATGTCATATATGTAGTAGAATATGTCAGTTCATCAATGTGGCGAGATTTTTCAAAAATTGAAAGGTTCTCTTAAACCAAATCATGACTTATCTACGTCCAACATCATCTTAAGAACTTGTCTTAAATTCTATCATTTTCATAAGGTCAACCATGTAACTAATCTCTTTAAGCAAGTTAAGTTACATGACAATCACACTATATCAATCTCACATCTTGCTTGTCAACACAAATGATATTCAAGCCATAGTCTCTAATGGGCAATCGATTCCTAAAAAGTCCATAATATTCTCCATAAAATATGGGAAATCCCTTTTCTTACTATACAAAAATCAATGGCGCTGTATCATCTTATAAAGTCACACTCATCAACCATTGAGTTCAATTTATCCTAAACATTAGCGGATTAACATATCCAAATCCTTTCACAATCTATGCTCAAATACTTAAGAGTAAAGATACTTAAATCCTTTGAAAAAATTATCCAATCCTTAAATTTTCTATCAACATTTAGTGGCACTCTCAGACTAATAAATTGCTATGTAGCCATATATGCACATACCCAATGTGCGTCCCTTAGAGGCATGATTGAAATCTGAAAACTTTTCGATACTACTAGAACACGTCCTTAGTTACATTAATAATTTGTGTATATCATTACATCATTTATCTTACGAGTGTCATTTTTCAAGATGGGAACTTGTCTCTGATACCAAATTTTCTGTCACGCCCCAAAGGGGACCCGCAACAGAACGGGGAATGACCCGATCCGAAAAGGACTAGATCGTCTGATCCTTAACACCAAATTTCACCAATCGCAGTGGAATATTAAACAATTAAGATAAGTTAGGGCCCGAGCAAATAAATAAACAGGTCCAACAAGTGCACCAGATGATGTAATAATGTATATCTAATAAAGTAACATGGTAAATTAAGCAGAACAAAGTTTACACATTCGCAATAGTGTCTCATCTTAAAAATATAAGATACATCATCAAGAAAAATTTATTAAAATAGAGAATTTTGCAAAGTGATTGTTCCCGTGTTGATAATTAAATTCTCCTTTACCGAATCTTGAAAGATAGTAGTCGTTTAGGGTGAGTCGTCTAAACTCAATAGGGGTAGAGTTTATTTCCAGCAATCATACAATATTATGCATAGATTTAATAAAAATGCAGTTATGCAATTTAAATAGATGTTCGGTGAAAATGAAGCCTCTCATGGACTCCGAGCACACTGGGCCATAGGCCAAAATATTGACATGAGGCGGTCGCACGCCATAATTACCCAAATCAGGTTTAGGGTTTTGCGCCCAAGGACACGGCTCTTCAGTTGTCCTATTACTTCTAGTTAAAACCACATAATTTTTATCAATGATAAAATATGCAGTTGATAAATGTGTGAATGAAATAATAACATAAAGATAAATAAACAATTTATGCTAGATAAATGAATTTAAATAATGAATTAAAAATAATACTTAACTGAAAATAAAATAAATCCCTACCTCGATTGATTTATAGTAGGTCCCAAACCAAATGAGTTTAAGAGTGTAGGTCTACCGTAGCCCAAATATCAGAAAACAAATTATAATCTTTTTCTCAATAATCCAGCTTTTCTACGTCCAAATTATAATCAAACAAATTTGATTTTTAATATGAGTTTTCATGAAATCAACAGAGAGTAGGGAAGACAAATTAAATATAGAGTCTTTACCTCTGAAACTTTCGATAGCAGCCCAAAAATTTAATATTTCTCCCTTTCAAAATACCCAGATAGTAGGCGATAATCCTCTTCAAAACAAAGAAGAAAATCATGTAAAAATTTCAGATGTTTGGTAGCCCTAGAATCTAAAGAATGAGGAAAAATAATTTACCTACAATTTGGTCTCCTCCTCGGTTAAGGCTGAAAACAATAGCTTTAAATTGATCCTAAAAATCCCCAAGAGGAAACCTTCTATTGGTTGAGAAAGGTAGAGATTATCAGTGGAGAAACTTCCACATAAAAGGAGATCAAATCGGTTGGTTTTTCCCCCCTGGTTTCTACCTCTCTGTTTCACTCTTTCTCTCCTTCATAAGCGGTGCCATTCAACAAGTAAAAAGGATTCTGTGGAAAACAATCTCAACAGAATGAGAGATTTATGGAGGGAGAGAGAAAATTGTATACATGGCGGTTAATGTGGAAGAGAAAATTACTTTTTTTTTCTCCCACCACTCCTCTTACGTTTTGATCTACAAATTAACTAGCTATTAGGTTTCACACAGCTTGCCGAAGAGCTATGATTGAACCTCTCGGCAGACACTCCTTCGGGAAGGAAATGACAGCGCTTGGGAACGAAGGTTTCGCCACCCTCCAGCGACTAAGTATTCCTCCGAGCAACCTTGAACTCGAGTAAGACTTCGCGAAACCATCAAGCGCTGGGCGTTGGTTACGCCGAGAGAGAAGCTCTCTCTTCAACGGAGGAACTCCGACAGACACGAAAGAAAACTCTTTCTGGTTTCCAAAAATTCGTATTACAAACTAAAGAATTTACAAAGAAGGGAAGGAGCTTAAATATATAGAGAAGAATGGCGAAGAAAGGAGGAGAAGAGCTCTGTAGAAAGAGCGAAGAACAACGGCTAGAAAAATAGCCGTTGGACGTTTTCTACGCAGGCTAGTAGTTCAGTTTGCTGGTGAATCTCCAAGGCCGATTCAGCTTCTCTTGCCATTTTGGTCCAGCCGGTTCAGCTTTGATTTTCCTTAGTTCAGCCCGGTTCAGCCCTGGTTCTCCTTTGGTTTGGTCGTTTCAGCTTTGGTTCTCCTTTGGTTTGACCGGTTTACTTGGTTCAGCCCTTGGTTCAATCCAGTTCGCCTTCCTTTTGAGACTATTACAAAAGATACATTCTAAAAGGCTAAAGTTTGTCAATTAATGAGTTTTAAATAAAACTAAAATATTTTAAATTACAAATAAAATAAAACGAAAGTTTGGCAACAAAAGTTGATTTTAAGGAAAACAAATTTCTTCTTCATTCCAAGCTTCGGAAAGCTAATTTACCTACATAATTCCACAAATCCATTAGATAGATAAAATAGATAAATACTTACCTTGACTTGTGTTTTATCGGTTCGAACCGTAGGCACATTATGGCGAGTCTTTGGAACCCGGGGCATATCAACCCACTATGGGCACTATGAATTTTAGGTGAGATCCTTTGGATTGACGAATGCCCCGGCGATGTTTATGGACTTGATGAACATGATATTTCAGGATTTTCTTGACAAGTTTGTAATTGTGTTTATTAACGATAACCTGGTCTATTCTCGGAATGAAGAAGATCATAAGGAGCACTTGAACATAGTACTATCGATGTTGAGACAGCATCAGTTGTATGCTAAGCTGTCAAAGTGTGGATTCTGGCTGGACATAATTAATTTTCTGGGCCAAGTTATTTCTGAAGTGGGTGTTTCTGTAGATCCAACTAAGATTCAAGCTGTGATGAAATGGCCACGGCCAAGGAATGCCAGCGAAGTACGGAGTTTTATTGGGCTAGCTGGCTATAACAAAAAATTTATTAGAGGATTTTCTCTAATAGCAAAGCCTTTGATCAGCTTAACAAAGACGGATACCAAGTACAAGTGGTTTGAAGCTTGCGAAGAAAGTTTTCAGACACTGAAATGGAAGTTGACTACGTGTAACACCCGGAAACTTTGAATTCTAGTTTTAAGTTATAGCTGCCGGGTTTTTAATTTGTAAGCCCTATATCGTTTAATTCGTGGAAATAGTAAATTAAGTCCAAATGGCCAACGGGAAGTTTTGTTAGGACCCTAGGAATAAAATAGAATATTTGGAGAAATAAGGGAATTTTGGAGAAATTAAATCGATAGGCGAAATAACGATTTAAGTTAAGAAATTTACTAAGGGTATTTAGGTAATTTTGAGGTTAAATTCTATTAAAACCTAAGTTCTCTCTCTCTCTTTCTCACTTCTCCTCCACGCACGAAAATCCTCTCCCTCTCCTCTCTCGCGACATTTCTTCTCCTCCATCGCCATTCCTTCAATCGCCGACGACTCCTCTGTTTTCGGCGAGTTTCTCCTCTAGTTTCTTCCCCAAATCGACTCTTAGGGTAAGCTCTACGTTTTAGTCAAGATATTGTTCGTTTTTGAAGCTATTTTTAGTTAGGGTTTGTGGAGAAACTTAGGGTTTTTGTTAGAAATCGTTAGGGTTGTTTATTTATTACTCATTAATGATGTATTAGTAATTATTGAGGTTGTTGGAGTAGATTGATGATGTTGGTTGAGGTTTAATGTTAATTTTAGGTTGTTGAAAATGATTTGGAAAGTATTAATGGAGTTTTGAAGTTGGTGAGCACCACATGATTGATGAAATGCCTAGAAGAAAT
This sequence comes from Begonia masoniana, assembly GCA_022432975.1. Classification (NCBI taxonomy): domain Eukaryota; kingdom Viridiplantae; phylum Streptophyta; class Magnoliopsida; order Cucurbitales; family Begoniaceae; genus Begonia; species Begonia masoniana. The sequence continues at coordinate 61,276,813 of CM039502.1, read as the reverse complement.
GAATTAGAGTTTTTGGAAGAGTTTGTCCTAGCTCGAGAAGTCGATTGTTTAGATTTGATGTTTGAAAGTCGATATTAATGATGTGTTGTTAAATGCTCTAGGTAACCCAAGCTCAAAGGACGTGCTCGGCATATTTAGGACGCCAGGTAAGTGAGCGTTAGGCTTTCCGGCCACTAAGGCCCTACATCGTACAATGTTGATGATGTTTGATGTGATGAAAAAGGTGGAATTAGGGGTTGGTAGAAAGGACGGGTAGTTTTAGGTAGTGCTTTAGTGATTTAAGTAGTGCTCGTTTGATAGGTTTTTCCTTACGTATGTTATACCTCATGCATCATGTTTTACTAAAGTGCATACGAACTATTTATGAACATGTTTTATGAAAATGTTGAATTGAAGAACGATAATGAATGATGAATGATGAATGTTACTACGGGGCAAGTCACGAATGTACTACGGGGCAAGTCATGAATGTACTACGGGGCAAGTCACAAATGTACTACGGGGCAAGTCATGAATGTACTACGGGGCAAGTCATGAATGTACTACGGGGCAAGTCATGAATGTACTACGGGGCAAGTCATGAATGTACTACGGGGCAAGTCATGAATGTACTACGGGGCAAGTCATGAATGTACTACGGGGCAAGTCATGAATGTACTACGGGGCAAGTCATGAATGTACTACGGGGCAAGTCATGAATGTACTACGGGGCAAGTCATGAATGTACTACGGGGCAAGTCATGAATGTACTACGGGGCAAGTCATGAATGTACTACGGGGCAAGTCATGAATGTACTACGGGGCAAGTCATGAATGTACTACGGGGCAAGTCATGAATGTACTACGGGGCAAGTCATGAATGTACTACGGGGCAAGTCATGAATGTACTACGGGGCAAGTCATGAATGTACTACGGGGCAAGTCATGAATGTACTACGGGGCAAGTCATGAATGTACTACGGGGCAAGTCATGAATGTACTACGGGGCAAGTCATGAATGTACTACGGGGCAAGTCATGAATGTACTACGGGGCAAGTCATGAATGTACTACGGGGCAAGTCATGAATGTACTACGGGGCAAGTCATGAATGTACTACGGGGCAAGTCATGAATGTACTACGGGGCAAGTCATGAATGTACTACGGGGCAAGTCATGAATGTACTACGGGGCAAGTCATGAATGTACTACGGGGCAAGTCATGAATGTACTACGGGGCAAGTCATGAATGTACTACGGGGCAAGTCATGAATGTACTACGGGGCAAGTCATGAATGTACTACGGGGCAAGTCATGAATGTACTACGGGGCAAGTCATGAATGTACTACGGGGCAAGTCATGAATGTACTACGGGGCAAGTCATGAATGTACTACGGGGCAAGTCATGAATGTACTACGGGGCAAGTCATGAATGTACTACGGGGCAAGTCATGAATGTACTACGGGGCAAGTCATGAATGTACTACGGGGCAAGTCATGAATGTACTACGGGGCAAGTCATGAATGTACTACGGGGCAAGTCATGAATGTACTACGGGGCAAGTCATGAATGTACTACGGGGCAAGTCATGAATGTACTACGGGGCAAGTCATGAATGTACTACGGGGCAAGTCATGAATGTACTACGGGGCAAGTCATGAATGTACTACGGGGCAAGTCATGAATGTACTACGGGGCAAGTCATGAATGTACTACGGGGCAAGTCATGAATGTACTACGGGGCAAGTCATGAATGTACTACGGGGCAAGTCATGAATGTACTACGGGGCAAGTCATGAATGTACTACGGGGCAAGTCATGAATGTACTACGGGGCAAGTCATGAATGTACTACGGGGCAAGTCATGAATGTACTACGGGGCAAGTCATGAATGTACTACGGGGCAAGTCATGAATGTACTACGGGGCAAGTCATGAATGTACTACGGGGCAAGTCATGAATGTACTACGGGGCAAGTCATGAATGTACTACGGGGCAAGTCATGAATGTACTACGGGGCAAGTCATGAATGTACTACGGGGCAAGAAAACGGTTTTAAAAGAAATGAAACGAAAATGTTTTATAAATGTCCTGCATATATGTAAAGTATGTTAGTAGCTCCTTACTAAGCATTAGGCTTAATGGATTTATGTCATGTAGGTGACGAGAACGAAGGTGAGGAACCTCTTTACGATGACCAAGTATAGATGGTCGGTGGCGGAGCTCGTGGCGGCGGAGCGTGTTTTGGCAGGGCGGGTTGACTCACGGTTAGGTGTTTTGAGAGTTTTTGGTTATTGTTGGGATAATGATGAATTTGATGGATTTTTAGTACGTTTAGATATGTTTTAGGATGTTTGGTGATGGTATAGAAATGTAAAATGTTTTGTGATGTTTTTGATTGTTTTTAAAACAGGTAGGATTGTTAAACGTTTAAACGGAACCACGCGGTTCGTTCTTACGAAATTTGATTAGCTTAAAAGTGAATTGTGTTGGGTTTGGGGGTTTGAATAATGTTATGTTTGAAGTATGTTTTAATGATGTACGTTACGTAAGATTTGTGTGAAGAAGAAGGAATGAGAAAAATGAAGAGTAAGTATTACGTTTTGTATGTTTTGGGTTAAAAATGTGAAGGGTATTGTGTGAAGTAAAGAAAAGAAGAAGGGAGGGAGAAAGGGGCTCGGCCCTCTGGAGATCCAGAGGGCCTGCCGATTATTCGCCCCTGGGTAGCGAATAATCGCTGCTGGGGAAGGAAAAACGCCACTCTCTGGAATAAAATCTAGAGAGTGTGGCGACTGTTCGCCACTGGCGATTTCAACAGGCGACTATTCGCCTGTTGAAATCGCCATGCAGCCAGTCGCTGCACTTTTGCAGCGACTGATCGCCATCCCCTTTAAAAAAAATATAAATATATATATATATATATATATGTTTTAAATGAATTATTTATTCATTAACAAATTGTTTTCAATTGTTTAAGTTTATTCTTTTAGTAATTGTTTTAAATGATTTATTAAACGAACTCCGATTTCTATTTCGATTTCAACTCCGATTTAGATTTCACTTTACGTACAATTAAAGTAAGTATTTAAAAAAAAAAAAAAAAAAAAAAACGTTATCACGGGTACGGGTCGCGACAGTTATGGTATCAGAGAGATAGAGTTTTAAAAGCGATTTTGTGATATGCCTGCCAAACACACCGCCGTACGGGACTCTCCATCGACTGTAAGTGTTTAAGTTTAAGTACGATTCTTAGTTATTTATATTGTTCGTATTGTCTAATGTGTTTAGGAACGAGAAATGCCGAGAGCACCTAGACCGCCTCAAGGAAATCCTATGGACCAATTTATGGGTATATTACAACAACAGTCGGATCAGATTGGAGTTCTACTAAATCGGGATGGAAATGGTAACCGGAGTGGACAAGGGAGTTCTTCCCGGGACCAAAGTGGAGAGAGATTCCGACGCCTTGGGCCTCCGGCTTTTGATGGACAATCTTCGGATCCTTCGAGTGCAGAACAGTGGATTCGTAAGATCGAAAGCATGTTTGCCTATGCAAAGGTGGATGAAGCCGACAAAGTGATGTTTGCGGCATTTAATTTAGAGAAGGACGCTATATTTTGGTGGGATTCAATTCAAGCCACTACCGATGTGGGAGTTATGAGATGGGAAAGGTTCAAGACGGTATTCTACAACAAATATTTCAGTCGCACCCTTCAGGCAAGTAAGAAAGTGGAATTCATGCAATTGCGTCAGACGGGGACGGTGGCTGAATATGTGCAAAGGTTCGATTCATTATCTCAATATGCCGGGTACATGATTCATGAGGAGGAGGACAAAATTCATCAGTTCGTACAGGGTTTGAAATTTGAAATTCAGAAAGGTGTGATGACGGTGGATGATGAGGAAGTGCCGTTTCATAAAATTGTGGAGAGAGCCCTCGGACTTGATGATATCGAGATGAAGCTTCAGCGACAAAGAGAAGCATCGAGAAGGTTTAGAGATGGACGACCGCAACAACAAAACCAGGGATGGCAGCCACAAGCACAACGTGGTGTTAAGCGGGCTAATGAGACGCCGAGATTACAAGATAAAGGAAAACGTCCGCAAGGGGCGTCACAAGCTCCAACCTGCCCTATTTGCCTAAAGAATCATCGAGGGGAGTGCAAGCTGCATAGTGGACGGTGTTTTCGCTGTGATAAGGTGGGCCACAAGGCTGTTGATTGCCCAGGGCCGAATAGGCAGCTACCGGGCGGTCCCTCCCGGATTTTTTCCTTGATTGAGGCCGAGGAAGCGGCTCAGCCTTCGGTTGTTACAGGTACTATTCTGGTTTGTGGAAACACGGTTCATGTTCTAATTGATACTGGGGCAACCCATTCCTTTATAGCACAGAATTATGCAGTTAAGTGGAGTTTAGATGTCGTCCAAGCTGATCATAGTTATAGTGTTATGTTGCCTTCCGGAGAGTATCTTCACTCAGATCGAGCGATTGAGGGTGAAGTCATATCTGTTGGTGGTAGGCAGTTGTATGCAAACCTGATTGTCATATGTATGAAGGGGTATGATGTAATTCTGGGCATGGATTGGTTGTTCAGGCACTACGCCACAATCAATTGCAGGTCGGGAGTAGTGGGTTTTAGGCCTCCAGGCGAGGGAAGTTATGATTTTACAGCGACCCTCCGATCCAGTGATATGCCTCTTGTTTTGTCAATGAGTGCCCGATACTCCACAAAACCTCAATGTTTCAATTTCGTGGCAAGTATTGTGGATGTAAGGAAATGGGAAGAACTAAGGTTGAATAACATGGCAGTGGAAGAAAATGTTACTGAAGTATTCCTCAACGAGCTACCCAGCTTGCCTGTAAGTGCTTTGAACTCGATGAAGCATGGATGCTTTGGGTTGATAGCGAACGTTGAGGAAGTAAGCATGCAAGAAAAGTTGAAGCTGTGTGACATTCCGGTTGTTAAGGACTTTGCGGAGGTATTCCTGGAGGAATTGCCTGGCTTGCCTCCGGATCGGGAGATGGAATTTACAATTGAAATTATTCCTGGTTCGGCGCCAGTGTCCAAGAATCCTTACAGGATGGCGCCAGTTGAACTTAGGGAGTTGCAAGTCCCATTGAAAGAGCTAACAGACAAGGGCTTTGTCTGACCGAGCGTTTCTCCTTGGGGCGCTCCGGTCTTGTTTGTGAAAAAGAAAGATGGCTCTTTGCGAATGTGCGTGGATTACCGCGAGTTGAATAAGCTGACTATAAAGAACAAGTACCCATTACCGAGGATAGATGATCTGTTTGACCAGTTGCAAGGAGCTATAGTGTTCTCTAAGATCGATTTATGGTCTGGGTACTATAAGTTGAAGATTAGAGCGGAGGATGTACCAAAGACTGCTTTCAGAACGCGCTACGGACACTATGAATTTATGGTTATGTCATTCGGCTTGACCAATGCCCCGGCCGCGTTTATGGACCTCATGAACAGAGTATTCCGGGAATTTTTGGATAAGTTCGTGATAGTATTCATAGATGACATCTTAGTATATTCCCGAAACGATGAAGAGCATGCAGTGCACTTGAGAGCAGTTATGACTACTTTGAAGCGACACCAGTTGTATGCTAAGCTTTCTAAGTGCGAGTTCTGGTTGAGTCAAGTAAACTTCTTAGGCCACGTGATTTCAAAAGAAGGCGTTTCGGTGGATCCGGCCAAAATTCAAGTGGTAAAGGATTGGCCTCGACCGAGAAATGCAAGCGATGTACGGAGTTTCGTGGGCCTAGCAAGGTATTATCGGAAGTTTATCCAAGGATTTTCGGTGATTGCTAAGCCTTTGACGAACTTGACAAAGAAAGAAGTGAAGTATGAGTGGACTAAGGCGTGTGAAGAAAGCTTTCAGACCTTGAAGCGGAAGTTGACCACAGCGCCTTTATTGACTCTTCCAGTGGAGAACGGGGTGTACTGTATTTATTGTGACACGTCCAAAGTCGGGTTGGGATGCGTGTTGATGCAGGAAGGAAAGGTCATTGCCTATGCTTCGAGGCAATTGAAAAGTTATGAAGAAAATTATCCAACGCACGATTTAGAACTGGCAGCGGTGGTATTCGCGTTAAAGATATGGAGACACTACCCCTATGGACAGAAATGTGAAGTCTTTTCAGATCACAAAAATTTAAAATACTTGTTTACACAAAAAGATTTGAATATGAGACAGAGGAGATGGCTCGAATTTGTAAAAGATTATGACTTCGAAATCAAATATCATCCTGGCAAGGCAAATACAGTGGCAGATGCGTTGAGCAGGATGCCTAGAACAGAGGAGTCAGTTGTTTTCAGTATGTCAGCTTCATTGAAAAAGGAGATGCAAGAGTTTGAACTCGAGTTAGTTCCAGAACTTTCAGCCCTTTTAGCTGACTTGACAATACGGCCTACTCTGTTGGACAAGATAAAAGAGACTCAACAGTTAGATACAGAAGAGAAGATGGCTATTGTAGCAAAGTTGTCAGTTGTACCTTCTGATTTCAGTTACGCAATGGATGGCACTTTGAGATTCCGAGACCGTTGGTACGTGCCAAAAGATGAAGAGCTGAGGAAGTTAGTTATATGAGAGGCACATTCGTCAATGTCCTCAGTGCATCCAGGTAACACTAAGATGTACCGAGACCAAAGTGCACTATTGGTGGCCGAATATGAAGCGTGATGTGGCCAACTATGTACAATCCTGCCTTGTCTGCCAACAAGTTAAGGCAGAACACCAGAGACCAGGTGGGATGTTGCCACCACTACCAATTCCCGAGTGGAAATGGGATCAAATTGCAATGGACTTCGTGGTTGGATTACCAAGGACAGTAAAGGAGCACGACAGTATATGGGTCGTTGTTGATAGATTGACGAAAGCGGCTCATTTCTTGCCTATAAAGATGACCTACAAGATGAACCAATTTGCAGAACTTTATGTCCAAGAGATTATTAGATTGCACGGGGTTCCTATATAGATTGTTTCAGATCGGGATCCCAGGTTTACTTCGAGATTTTGGAAAAGTTTGCAAAGCGCTATGGGTACCAAGTTGACTTTTAGCACGGCATTCCACCCACAGACCAACGGACAGTCTGAAAGGACGATTCAGGTACTTGAGGATATGTTGCGAGCGTGCGTGCTAGAGTTTCAGGCATCTTGGAGCCGATATTTACCTTTGATTGAAATTGCTTATAACAACAGTTATCAGTCCACGATTGGTATGGCTCCATACGAAGCGCTTTATGGCAGAAAGTGTAGATCGCCACTATACTGGGATGAAGTAGGCGAAGCTAGATTGATTGGACCAGAAATTTTGCAACAATTATCTGAAAAGGTTGATTTGATTAGACAAAGAATGGAGACCGCACAGAGTCGCCAAAAGAGCTATGCGGATCGAAGAAGGCGGGATTTGGAATTTGTAGTTGGTGACGAAGTGTTTTTGAAAGTTTCACCATTCAAAGGCGTGGTTCGCTTTGGTAAGAGAGGGAAGTTAAATCCACGGTTTGTTGAACCGTTTCAGATTACAGAAAGGATTGGAGCTACAGCATATAGGCTTCAATTGCCGTTGTCTATGGAGGGCGTACATGATGTCTTCCACGTGTCTATGTTAAGGAAGTGTATACGTGATCCTACGCACGTGGTAGAACCAGTTGATCTAGAGATACGACCAACTTTGTCCTATGAAGAGAAGCCGATACAGATCTTGGAATCTTCGGTTAAGGTCCTGCGTAATAAGTCAATCCCTCTTGTTAAAGTACTATGGAGAAATCAAAACGTAGAGGAGGCAACGTGGGAACAACAACAGGACATGATGAACAGATATCTAAATTTGTTCAGGTACGAAATTTTGGGGACAAAATTTTAAATAAGGAGGGTAGGATGTAACACCCGGAAACTTTGAATTATAGTTTTAAGTTATAGCTGCCGAGTTTTTAATTTGTAAGCCCTATATCGTTTAATTCGTGGAAATAGTAAATTAAGTCCAAATGGCCAACGGGAAGTTTTGTTAGGACCCTAGGAATAAAATAGAATTTTTGGAGAAATAAAGGAATTTTGGAGAAAATAAATCGATAGGCGAAATAACGATTTAAGTTAAGAAATTTACTAAGGGTATTTAGGTAATTTTGAGGTTAAATTCTATTAAAACCTAAGTTCTCTCTCTCTCTTTCTCACTTCTCCTCCACGCACGAAAATCCTCTCCCTCTCCTCTCTCGCGACATTTCTTCTCCTCCATCGCCATTCCTTCAATCGCCGACGACTCCTCTGTTTTCGGCGAGTTTCTCCTCTAGTTTCTTCCCCAAATCGACTCTTAGGGTAAGCTCTACGTTTTAGTCAAGATATTGTTCGTTTTTGAAGCTATTTTTAGTTAGGGTTTGTGGAGAAACTTAGGGTTTTTGTTAGAAATCGTTAGGGTTGTTTATTTATTACTCATTAATGATGTATTAGTAATTATTGAGGTTGTTGGAGTAGATTGATGATGTTAGTTTAGGTTTAATGTTAAGTTTAGGTTGTTGAAAATGATTTGGAAAGTATTAATGGAGTTTTGAAGTTGGTGAGCACCACGTGCTCGATGAAATGCCTAGAAGAAATGAATTAGAGTTTTTGGAAGAGTTTGTCCTAGCTCGAGAAGTCGATTGTTTAGATTCGATGTTTGAAAGTCGATATTAATGATGTGTTGTTAAATGCTCTAGGTAACCCAAGCTCAAAGGACGGTGCTCGGCCTATTTAGGATGCCAGGTAAGTGAGCGTTAGGCTTTCCGGCCACTAAGGCCCTACGTCGTACAATGTTGATGATGTTTGATGTGATGAAAAAGGTGGAATTAGGGGTTGGTAGAAAGGACGGGTAGTTTTAGGTAGTGCTTTAGTGATTTAAGTAGTGCTCGTTTGATAGGTTTTTCCTTACGTATGTTATACCTCATGCATCATGTTTTACTAAAGTGCATACGAACTATTTATGAACATGTTTTATGAAAATGTTGAATTGAAGAACGATAATGAATGATGAATGATGAATGTTACTACGGGGCAAGTCACGAATGTACTACGGGGCAAGTCATGAATGTACTACGGGGCAAGTCATGAATGTACTACGGGGCAAGTCATGAATGTACTACGGGGCAAGAAAACGGTTTAAAAGAAATGAAACGAAAATGTTTTATAAATGTCATGCATATATGTAAAGTTATGTTTAGTACGCTCCTTACTAAGCATTAGGCTTAATGGATTTATTGTATGATGTAGGTGAAGAGAACGAAGGTGAGGAACCTCTTTACGATGACCAAGTATAGATGGTCGGTGGCGGAGCTCGTGGGGGCGGAGCGTGTTTTGGCAGGGCGGGTTGACTCACGGTTAGGTATTTTGAGAGTTTTTGGGTATTGTTGGGATAATGATGAATTTGATGGATTTTTAGTACGTTTAGATATGTTTTAGGATGTTTGGTGATGGTATAGAAAATGTAAAATGTTTTGTGATGTTTTTGATTGTTTTTAAAACAGGTAGGATTGTTAAACGTTTAAACGGAACCACGCGGTTCGTTCTTACGAAATTTGATTAAGCTTAAAAGTGAATTGTGTTGGGTTTGGGGGTTTGAATAAATGTTATGTTTGAAGTATGTTTTAATGATGTACGTAAGATTTGTGTGAAGAAGAAGGAATGAGAAAAATGAAGAGTAAGTATTACGTTTTGTATGTTTTGGGTTAAAAATGTGAAAGGTATTGTGTGAAGTGAAGAAAAGAAAAAGGGAGGGAGAAAGGGGCTCGGCCCTCTGGAGAAATCCAGAGGACCTGCCGATTATTCGCCCCTGGGTGGCGAATAATCGCTGCTGGGGAAGGAAAAACGCCACTCTCTGGAATAAAATCCAGAGAGTGTGGCGATTTCAACAGGCGACTATTCGCCTGTTGAAATCGCCATGAAGCCAGTCGCTGCACTTTTGCAGCGACTGATCGCCATCCCCTTTAAAAAAAAATATATATATGTTTTAAATGAATTATTTATTCATTAACAAATTGTTTTCAATTGTTTAAGTTTATTCTTTTAGTAATTGTTTTAAATGATTTATTAAACGAACTCCGATTTCTATTTCGATTTCAACTCCGATTTAGATTTCACTTTACGTACAATTAAAGTAAGTATTAAAAAAAAAAAAAAAAAAACGTTATCACGGGTACGGGTCGCGACACTACGGCTCCACTATTAATATTGCCGGTTGAAGATGGCAAATTCAGTGTATACTGCGACGCTTCAAAGATATGTTTGGGATGCGTACTAATGCAAGATGGAAATGTGATAGCTTACGCTTCCAGACAATTAAAGAGCTATGAGCAGAATTATCCTACGCATGACCTTGAGTTAGCGGCAGTTGTTTTCGCACTGAAGGTATGGAGAGACCACCTATATGGACAACATTGCGAGGTGTTTTTGGATCACAAGAGTCTGAAGTACATCTTTACTTAGAAGAAGTTGAACATGAGGCAAAGGCGGTAGTTAGAATTTGTGAAGGACTATGACATCGAAATTAAATACCACCCCTAGAGAGCTAACGTTGTTGCTGATGCATTAAGCAGAATGCCAACTACGATCCAGCCAGCTATGTCAGTGCCTCTAAGAACAGAAATTCAGAAGTTTGAGTTAGAGATAGTTTCAGAATTATCAGTCGTACTCACAGGTTTAATTATACGGCCAACCATCTTGGATCAAATAAAGGAAGCTCAAAAGGAGAAAACAGATATGTTGACCAAGTTAGGTGATGCCTCGTCCGACTTCAGCTATTCAGAAGATGGTATTCTAAAGTTCAGGAACATGTGGTACGTTCTGAAAGACGAAGAGCTACGGAAGGAGATTTTGACAGAGGCTCATTCGTCTTCTTCTCTGTACACCCACGAAATACTAAGATGTATAGAGATTTGAAGTTGCACTTCTTGTGGCAGAATATAAAGAATGAGGTCGCCAAGTATGTAGAATCATGTATGGTCTGCCAGCAAGTGAAAGCTGAACACCAAAGACCAGGTGGGACTCTACAGCCTCTACCAATTCCTGAATAGAAGTGGGAAAATATCACAATGGATTTTGTTGTCGGCTTGCCAAGAATAGATAGAGGCTACAATAGTATATGGATCATCGTGGACAGATTAACAAAATCAGCCCATTTTCTGCCTGTGAAAACGAATTTCTACATGGATCAATACGCGAAGTTGTATATGAGAGATATTATCAAGTTGCATGGAGTACCAGTGTCAATTGTTTCTGACCGGGATCCCAGGTTTACTTCAAGATTTTGGAAAAACTTGCAAAGTTTATTGGGTACCAAGTTGAATTTCAGCACGACATTTCATCCATAGATCTGATAGAACAATTAAGATACTGGAAGATATGTTAAGAACGTGCATGTTAGAATTTCAGGCTTCATGGAGTAAGTTCTTACCAGTAATGGAGTTCTCTTACAACAATAGCTACCAAGCTACAATTGGTATGGCTCCATATGAAGCTCTTTATGGCAGAAAGTACAGATCTTCCTTATGTTAAGATGAAGTTGGAGAAGCAAAACTTGTCGGCCCCGAGATATTACAGCAGATGTATGAGAAAGTGGTTATTATTAGACAAAGAATCAAAACTGCACAGAGTCAACAAAAAAGTTATGCAGATAGAAGACGAAGGGATCTAGAGTTCACAGAAGGCGAAGTATTTCTAAAGGTGTTGCCGTTCAAGGGCGTGATGCGATTTGGTAAGAAATGGAAGCTCAGCCTAAAGATTCATAGGACCATTTCCTATCTTGAAGAAAATAGGAAGCACAGCATACAGACTGCAGCTACCCTCCTCTATGGATGGGATTCACAACGTTTTTCACATATCTATGGTGAGAAAATGTTTGCATGATCCTACTCAGATCATGAAACCAGTGAACTTAGAGATCCAACCGACGCTAACCTATGAGGAAAGACCAGTGAGGATTCTGGAGTCTACAATCAAAGTGCTACGCACCAAGGAGATTCCACTGGTAAATGTTCTATGGCGTGATCATAATGTGGAGGAAGCCACTTGGGAAAGGCAACAAGATGTAATGGATAGATATTCTGAACTATTTGACTAAGAAAATTTTGGGAACAAAATTCTATTAAGGTGGATTGGATGTAACACCTGACATTTCCGGTCCTGTTATCCTCCCTAAAATCTGTTGTACAAAATAAATTTGATATAAATGCAATGTACATTTTATTAGAATTTCGACGCCGAAAATTTATGAGTTAAAAAAAAACAGAGCAAAAAAAAGGGAGTTAAAACGTACGAGATTTTAAGTCGGGATAACGAAACTTCTCGAAGAAGTTTCATTAAACTCGTAACCAAACGCCTCATAAGGTTTTTTCTCATAAAAATAAAATGTTGAAGAAATTGTACGGGAAAAGCCAAACTAAAGTTCAACCAAACAAAGCATTGGTTGGAAACTAATGGAGGGGCAAATTAGGAAGTAAAAGAGGGTAGTTGGGAGCATCCAATAAGAATCTGACATGTGGCAAAGCTTGTGGAAGAAGCTTTTCCTTGCTTCTTGTCTCCCATACGTGAGATCACTTTCATTTTACACACTTCCCTCTATTTTCTTTCATCGCTGAGAAGAAACCCTCCCCTCCTCCCAAGATTTTGTTCCATTTGTGAAGATTTAAGGGACACCAAAATTTCCCCCTCCTCCCCTGAAGTTTGGCTGTATTTCGTCCATCTTTGAAGCTCTTAAAGTGACGAAGTTCAAGCGAAGCACTCGGATTGATAAGGGCAAGAGGTAAGTCTCCGTGACTCGTTTGGTCGATTGGCCTACACCATAAGAATTGTCGTTGATTGAGAACTTAGTGAGTTTATGGTTTTGGTGTATATTGGATGGGTAGTTAGGGTAGTTACGGTGATAGAATGCTCGTTCTAAGTTTTACTTACTATTTTGTGTTTGTTATGTGTTAAATGTATTGATCATACTTGTAACGTCCCTAACACTGTACCCTTAACTTCCCCGTATTATTTTTTTTTTATCCCTATAAACTTTAAGTTTATTGTTAAAGTGGAAAACCATTTGAAAATCCTTTAATAAAACGTATTTAAAGTAAAGAAAACATTTAAATAAAACGCTTAAAACAATAAACGAAGAATCGGCCATGCAGAACAGAGGGCAAAAAGGGCTCAAGCCCAAAATTTTTCTTTGCCTAGCCACATCCACCGCTCATTTCTGCCAAGCCACATCCACCACTCACTTCTGCCAAGCCACATCCACCGCTCACTTCTGCCTAGCCACATCCACCGCTCATTTCTACCAAGCTACATACACCGCTCACTTCTGCCTAGCCACATCCACCACTCATTTCTGCCAAGCCACATCCACCGCTCACTTCTGCCTAGCCACATCCACCGCTCACTTCTGCCAAGCCACATCCACCGCTCACTTCTGCCTAGCCGCATCCACCACTCAACACTTCTATCGCTCACATCCACCGCTCAACAGTAACCTAACACATCTACCAATTGACTTTGACCAAGCAACATCCACCGCTGATCACATCCACCGCTCAACACTTCTATCGCTCACATCCACCGCTTAACAGTAACCTAACACATCTACCGATTGACTTTGACCAAGCAACATCCGCCGGTGACATCAGCCAGATGACTTATTCATCCAGCATCCACCGATCCATAACACTCAACATCCACCGGTGAACAGTAACACTCAACATCCACCGGTGACGTCAGTCGGATAACTTATTCTGTAACACCCAGATTTACGAGATTTTTGTAATATATGTGAATAATGGTATTTTTATAATTATGTCGAATTAAGTCGGTTTCGTGAAAAAAAAGCGTTAATACGATCCTAATAATTAATATAGATTTTAAGAAAATTTTGGGAATTTTAGGAATTTAACGCTAATATTACGAGAATTACGTTTATCATAATATAAAGGACGTTGTGGTAAAAATAGTAAACGAGGTCCGATTTGTGAGCGGACAGTTTTAATTGAACCCTAGTAATAAGTTGGAATGATTGGTGAAATAAGAAATTTTGGAGAAACCGAACCGTTAGCTAAATAACGAAACGAAGGACGAAACAAATAGAAAATCAAAGTAAGGGCAAAAAGGTAATTTTCCAAGTGAAATTTTAATTAAAAATCAAAATTTCTTCTTTTCTTCTCCCTCATTCTCGACTCCCCTTCTCTGTGATTTCTCCAGGCGACTTTTCATCGCCTCTCCTCCGACGTTCTCCATTCTGGTGACCAACACTCTCCGATCAACCTCCGTTCTTCACGTTTTCTTCTCCAAACTCGATTCTAGGTAAGGTTCTATATTTTTGGAAAGTTTATTCGTAGCTTTTGGGTTGTTTAACGTTAGGGTTTTCGTTTAGGGTTTTATGAAAAACGTGATTTAGGGTTGGAAATCGATAGGGTTACCGTAGTTATGAATATAATGGAAATATTGGGCGCATTGGACGAAGATTGGTCTATCCATTGTGGAATATTAAGGTTTGTTGAAATTTTGAGGTTTGGAAAAACTCCGTTAATGGAGGTTTTGAGGTGTCGAGCTTGAATCGCTCGATAAACATGCTTCAATGAGTTAAATTAGAGTTTTAGAAAATTTCTTTAGTTATGAGTTTCGTAGGTTTAGACGTTTATTGGTTTAGGCTCGTTTTAACGACAAATATTGTGAATTTGCCTTAGGTAAACGACGCTCGTGGACGGAGCTAGAAGTTCAACACGCACGAGGTAAGTTCTCGTAACTTACTTTGGCCGATAGGCCTACACCGTATATCGAAGTCGCGTCGAGGGTTATTATGGAATTGTTTGTTTAAACGCTTTGGTCGGGTAGTTAGGATTAGTTCTTTTATAGGGTATGCTTTTAATTTCTTTTATTGTCTTGATGGTACGTATGATGTATGTCTACTTTAAGCACGTAATTGTCCATGCATCACGGTTTTCAATTATGCATAGAAAATGAATTTCCGCACTATGTTTTAAAGAAAATGACGATGTGGCCTGAAAGGGGGCTATTGACCTATTGTGAAAGCTGAGAAGGGTCGGTCACAATACCACATCTAATAAGAACCCATGTATGTTTATGGTCATGCGAGGTGGGGCTCAGGCATGGTTGTGCGTGTTGCAAGCATGTACCCCCTCCGTTAGGTGGAAAGAGTTGTCCAACCGCAAGACGTGCCCTCTCCATTTAGTGGGTTGAGATCTCGGTGACAACCTATGTAAAGATAAGAAAATGTTGCATGATTTTTGAAACTCATTTGCATAGCATGCATTTACATTTACAAAACTTGCTGAGCCTTTAGCTCAAAGATTGTCTGTATGGTGTAGGTGATCTTGACATAGGTGAGGACGAGATCCCTCCACCCGAGGAATGATGCAGTTGAAGGAGGATGACCCGTGGGAGTGTGCTGGGCAGTCGAGGTGCCTTTTGACCCGTGGGGGAGTAAATGTATGTTTTGGGGAACATGATAATCCGATAGAATGATAGTTTAATTGTATAGATAGAACATTCTTGGATGATTGGTTTTGGATAGTAGTTAAAATATGTTTTGATGTTTTGATAAACAAGTTTTATAAAACGTTTTACTGAGTTTTATTTGGGTTTTATAGAAATGTTTGGAGATGTATTAGGTTATGCATGGATGTGCTCGAGTTTTAGAGCCATCCACGCAGTTGGATTTCGTAAAGTTCGTTTCAAGTTACTTGAGTTTAGGATACGTTTCGGTTGGGTTTAAATTATGATGTTATTGTGTTTATTGGTGAAGAAGATAAATTTGTGAAGTTGCGTGCAGGGGAGGAGGGAAATAGGGAAAGAGGTGGCTCTCTAGAATGAAAATTCCAGAGAACCTGCCGATCGATCGCCATCGATCGGCAAGAGATCGCCACTCTCTGGAATTTTTCCAGAGAATGGGGCGATCGATCGCCCATATGTGGGGCGATCGATCGCCCCTAAAGTTTTATATGGGCGATCGATCGCCACAATGAGGGGCGATCGATCGCCCCTCCTTTTTTTAATATTGGTGATCGATCAGCCAATTTGGCCGATCGATCGGCCATGAATATTCGGGGAGAATTCCCCTTTTTGCCCTCTAGCTTGATGTTTTGTTATTTTATTTATTTGGCCGATTGTTTTAATGTTTTATTTTAATTGATTTGTAATTTGTTTTAAGTTTTGTTTAAACAGTTTAACAACTTAGATTGAAATGATTTTTCAAACAATGTTAACGCTTTCGATTTTAGTTTTAGTTCCGCTTAAACTGTAGGATAAAAAAAAATAATACGAAAAAATAAGGGTACAGTGTTAGGGACGCTACATATTCACCCAGCATCCACCGATCCATAACACTCAACCAAAACTCATACCATTTCTCCCTGTATTTACACCTCATTTACTCAGAACTTCCAAAAACATTAAAAATAACATTCTTCATTTTCCAGAGATATCAAAATGAACATTATATACATATATGTTCACGAACTATTCATACCTAGCGGAAGCTATCAAAAATATCATCAAAACATAAATTTTCAACATATCTAGATACCAAGCATTCTAATAAGAGTTTCTATACATTTCATCAAAATATCATCACCCAAAACATTTAACCTATGCTCCCACGGGTCAAGTGTGCATCGACTACGCCAACCGCTCCCCGAACATCCTCCTTCAAGCTGCAGGCTCGTCTGAGAGAGGAAAATCCTCCTCACTTTTGCTCTATATCACCTACACCATAAAGACACCTATGAGATAAAAATTTCAGTAAATTCTACGTAAATGCCAATGCATGATCATGTATGCCAATGCATGATCATGTATGCTCAATGCTAAGAAAACCGTTCATGTCATTTCATATATCGGTACGTGTTAGTCTATGGTTATCGGAAACGCTCGACAGATGGATAGGGCACGTCAAGTGGTTAGACAGCCCACACCATCTGAAGGGAGTAAAACCCGCTCACCACGGAACGCCAGGTCTGAACCTCATCCCTGATAACCCCATGCCATGGTTGTTTACTGTGATACTTTACTTGCCTTTACATGCATGTTCTTTTCATGAAACCCATGCGCAAATTCATTTTCATGACGTTTTGAAACCATGATGCATAAACAGTTCAATATGCACAATATAACATATATAACGTGAATAGCAACAAAACCTCACAAATACCATCAAACCATCACAAGCACAGACTATAAAGTAATTAACCCTAAACTACCCAACCAAATTAGTTAAACAGGCAAAGCACCAACATTCACCAACAATCCTCGAGGGACAAAGATTGACATATGGTGTAAGTCAATCGGCCATAGTAAGTCACGAGAACTTACCTCAAGTTCTCAGCACACCAAGTACTATCCGTGAGCTTGTTCACCTAAGACAATTTATAACACACGGCATTAGAACCGAGTCTAACCCAATCGGACTCCGTTAATTCCACTGAACTATCCTCCATAATCATAAATGCCTTATTATCATTCAACATTCCAATAGCTAACGATTTCTAACTTCCATCGGCAATTTCTAACGAAACTCTATTTGAATAACAACTCTAAAATCAAAGGCTAACAATCCAAAACATTAAAAGTTTACCTAGGGTTGTGATTTAGGAATGAATCGTGAAGGAAATTGATCGGTTGGAGGAGCCGTTGAATTGTGAAGAAGCGTAGGGGTGGAGAGAATTTTCGTGGCTGTGAAAGTTAAAGGAGAGAAAGAGTGAAAGTGAATGTGATTTCTCGTAAGGGAGGGAAAAGGAAGGTGTTGCCTTCGCCAAGTTTCTCCACAAGTTTTGATACTTGTCACACTCTCACTTGGTGCTCCCAACTACCCCCTTTTTACTTCCTAATTTGCCCCTCCATCCAATTACTTGTTTGGTTGAACTTAGTTTGGTTTCTCCAACTTATCTCGTTATTTGACTAACTATTCGTTTTCTTCAAATTTTCTTATTTCATCATAAATTCTAATTTATTATTTAGGTCCCAATTAAACTTTCCGTTCACAAAACAGACTTAATTTGACATATTTATAAAAATGTCATTATTTATTAGAATTACAAAATCCCGTAAAACCGGGTGTTACAATACTCATGCATGAAAATGAATTATGCACTATGTTTTCATAAAAAGAAATGGTTAATGAAAAGATAAGAAAGAATGTAAGCACGGTCACGTCGGGAAAGTGGTTCAGACATGGTTGGTCCTATAGGTGAAACATGTTTTTCCCCCGGGTAGATGGAAAGGGCTATCCAACCTCCGGATGTGCCGTTTTCATCTACTAAGAGCGAACCCCCTGTGACTTCCCGATATGTAACTAAATGAATGAAATGACTGCAAGATTTTACGAACGACATTTGCATAGTATGTATTTTCATTTATGTAGATTTACTGAGCCTTTAGCTCATAGATTGTCTCTATGGTGTAGGTAATATTGAAGCAGGTGTGAATGACTTCCCTCTGCAAGATGAATGAGCCGGTTGAAGAGGAATGCCTGCGGTAGTGTGCTGTGCAGTCGGTGTGAACTTGACTCGTGGCAGCAATAGGTTGAGTATTTTGGTGGTTTTGGGTTTAAATGGGCTGATGGGTGGAAAAATAGAAATAAATGTATAGAACTCATTTTATGGTGCTTAGGGTCTGGATAGTGTACATACTGATGTCTCAATGAAATGAATTCGATGATAATGCTTTTATGTAGAATTTGGATGATTTAGAGTTGGGCCATTGTTTTGAGACAAATGTGTTGTTTTAGGTCGGTTTTGATGATTTCAGGATTGAGAAGTTTGGTTTATGGAAGGATATTTTGAGGATGTTTATTAAATTGTGATGTGTGTGGTGTTCAGGGTGGTAAAGAAGAAGGAGGCTGCTCTCTGGAATTAAAATCCGGCGATCGATCGGCTGATGTTGTAGACGATTCAGCCTAAGTAAAGTTAAATGTACTGATGGGGGCTACTTCTACCGATTTGAAGTATGAATCGGTCGGTATTGTCGACCCCAGCATATTAGAGTCATTTTGAGGAAATTTAGTTAAGTGTCGTCGATCGATTTTGGTCAGTGTTGACATCGATCGATTTTGGCCAGTGTTGACATCGACCGATTTTGGCCATTGTTGACATCGACCGATTGGAAGGAAATGAACTCTAGTAAGTTTAGGACATCGACCGAAACCGGAGAGGAAATGTTATCTGCCAAAGGCAGTTCGTCGACCGATTCTCTTCTGTAGTTGGGCTGAGACAGTGACACATGATGGTTGCGTCAACCGAAGGTTACGTCGACCGAACCCCTGTTTGCTGTTTAGCCTTTATTTTTGTCACGACCCTAGTACTGTACCCAATTTTCCGTACTATCATTTTTTTTTAACACTTTTAACTTTAACTGTACTTAAGGCAAAATCTTAATCGAAATTGAAATCGAGGTTCGTTTAGTAAATCGTTTAAAGCAAATACTAAAACAATTAAAACTTAAAACAATTAAATCAATTAAAACTATTAACTAATTAAAATTAAACTTAAAGTAAAAATACTATGGCGATCAGTCGCCCATAAAAGGGGGCGACTGATCGCCCCTCGGCAATTGCAACAGGCGACCAGTCGCCTGTTGCAAATCGCCTGTGGCGACTGATCGCCACAGTTTGTGGCGATCAGTCGCCACGCTCTCTGGATTTCTCCAGAGAGCGGCGACCAGCATCGCTTGGCAACCGCCTCTCAGCGATTTCCTGGCAAGAAGAGGCGATTGATCACCTCCAAGAGGCGATCAATCGCCATGCTCTCTGGAATTTCTCCAGAGAGCATAGCTTTCTCCTCCCCTCTTTCTTTCTTCCTTCTTTTCCTCACACCCTGCACTTCACATTCACAACACAAAACAATCTTATCTCCGATCTCACTCCTTCTTCACACCATCCATACCTACAACTTACAATATACACTTCCAACATGAAATTTATCCAAACTCTCAAAACCGACACAATTCACCTTTAAATATAATCAAATTTCATGAAAATGAACCGCGTGGTCCCGTTTAAAACTTTAACATTTCTTCCTGTTTGAAAAACATCAAAACCACTACACAATGCAATATACTATCTATTCAGTCACCAAACATCCTAAAGTGTATCAAATTCAACGATGAATCTATCTAATCAACCATTAACCCAAACATCACCAAAAACTCTCAAAAAGTATCTAACCATGAGTCAACCAGCCTAGCCAAAACACACCCTGCCGCCACGAGCTCCGCCTATCGACCAACTACGCTTGATCATCATAAGGAGGTTCCTCACCTTCGTTCTCGTCACCAACATCATACGATAAATACATTAAGCCTAATGCTTAGTAAAGAGTGCACTAAATATAACTGTTACATATATGCATGTCATTTATAAAACATGTTCATTTCGTTTTGTTTTGTTAGCATTAACTCATTTGTCTACGTAGTAGACCATTTCCTTGCCCCGTGAGAACCATGACTTGCCCTGTAAGAACCGTGACTTGCCCCGTGAGAACCATGTCTTATCCCGTGAGAATACATATAATCATTAAATCTTTATCGTTCAATTCATCATAAAACATGCTCGTAAATAGTTCGTATGCACTTTGATAAAACATGATGTATGAGGAGCAACACACGTGAAAACACCTATCGAACAATCACTAACTAATCGCTAAGGCACTACTTTAAGCTACCCATCTTACCACCAACCCCTATAACTGCCTAACCTCATCATAATCAACATTATCAACATCGTTACGATGTAGGGCCTTAGGGGCCGAAAAACCTAACACTCACTTACCTGGCGTCCTAGATATGCCGAGCACCGTCCTTGAGCTTGGGTTACCTAAGGCAGTTTCATAAAACGTCATTAGTTTTAACTCTAAATCATAAAATCTAAAACTAAACAAAATCCCGAGCTAAGCCAATTCTTCCAAAAACTTTACTTCACTTCGTTTGGGCATTTCGTCGAGCATATTGTGCTCGCATTTACTAAAACTCCATTAATGTTTTCCTCCAACCACCTTCAACAACCAACATTAACTCTAATCAACTACAAACATCATAAATTTGTTAAACTCACTTAAATAACCACCATTATATCATCAATGAGTAACAAATTAACAACCCTATTGATTTCTAACAAAATCCCTAAATTTCTTCACAAACCCTAAACCAAAACCACTACAAAAACGACAACTAACTTGACTAGAACATAGGGCTTACTTGGAGGGTTGATTAGTTGAAGAAACTTGAAGGAAAACCGCCGAAAACGGAGGAGTTGGTCGATCGTAGGAGATGGCAATGAAGGGGAGGGAATCGCGAGGGAGAGGAAATCGTGAGGGAGAGAAGAAGTGAGGGAGGAAAGAGAAAAGAAACCCTTTTTAATTAAAAATTTTGACTTTCTAAATTACTATTTTACCCTTAGTTCAATTTCATTGTTTTGTTAACAATTTACCTAACTATTTGGTTCTTCCAAAAATCCCTTATTTCCCAAAATATTCCTATTTATTCCTAGAGCTCCTACGAAACTTCCCGTTTGCCAATCGGACTTAATTTACTATTTCTATGAATTAATACACTATAAGGCTTAAATCTCAAAACCCGTAAACTTAAAATTCAAAACCCATAGCCAAGATTTCTGGGCGTTACAATTTTAATTAAGTAAAATTTTAATACGAGGGTTCCACACTTGGTACGTCTTCCGCTGAACGAAGTTTATTGTCTTTAAAATAAACACGACTAAAGAACTGAAGTAAAAGTTCAAATTTTACGAGATTTTTAGGAACAATATCAAGGGTAGAACTTACGGGACGTTACAGTATTTGTTCACACAGGGTGGTGTTGGCACTGAGCTTTAGCTCGTCGACCATTCTTTAAGTGTTGTATTAGTGGTGTCATGGTAGATTGTCAGTTGTCGGCCACTTAGGGGACATTGCTAGACCTTTAGATTGCCGTTGCAATTTCTTTTGGGTCTCATGAGGTGTTATTGGGTTTTCAGATCACCATTTTTCCATGGTTTGTGCTGGAGGGGTCCTTGTGCGACCCTTCTTTTTCATTGGCATGGTTTTCTAACGAAAATAGTGGAGGCTTATTTTGCTTATAGCTACTAACGTATGTAGCAAATGTTTTGGAACATGCCCCACCCATGGCTGGTAGAGCCGATTTTAAAAATGGTAAAGAAGGATTTTGTAATTTGTAAAACTTTGGCTCGTGGAGCTTAATTTCAAATTAAGGGAAAACATTTTTTATTGTAAAACCATGCACTTCATTTTTATAATTTTATCATTATTTTGAAAGAAAATGATAAAATCAATTTTACATATGCATCTAAGTATAGTACAGAGTTCTCTACTGAGTTAGTCACTCACCTCTAAGATAACCCTCCATTTCTCAGGTTAGGATTTTGTCCTCATTCCTATGAACGAGGTATCCAGCAAACCTTGACAGAGACTCAAATTGTCTGTTGTACTCTGCCACAGACCCAGTCTGCTTCAAGCTCAAAAACTCAGCCTTCTTAGCGTTCTGGACAGTGGTGCTAAAGTATTTCTCGTAAAAGACTTCCTTGAATTGCGACCAGGGCATGGTTGCGATATCGGTGGTGATCTCCAGCGACTCCCACCAAAGTTGCGCATCACGGGCTAGATGAAACGTTGCCAAAATGACTTTCTCTCCTTCTCCAACATTGGCACACCTGAACATGCTCTCTATCTTTCGAAGCCATTCCTCAGCGACAATCGGGTTAGATGACTTTCCATCAAATGTGGGTGGTTGCAGCCTACGAAATCTATCCCCTGAATGCTCATTGACTTGACCTGAATTGGCACTTCCTTGTGTTTCCCGACTCAATAACACACCTAACTGGTCAGATTGCTGTCGCACAATGTCTGTCTGCTGACGCATCAACTCCGTCAGCTGTCTAATTACACTTGAATCTTCTTCACTCCTTAAGTTTGGCATCTCCCTAGGTACTCTTGGTCTCCCCGGTCGTCTAGCCATTTGTATAAGGTTCTGCACAAGGTTATCTATACTCATAA
Organism: Begonia masoniana; assembly: GCA_022432975.1. Taxonomy (NCBI): domain Eukaryota; kingdom Viridiplantae; phylum Streptophyta; class Magnoliopsida; order Cucurbitales; family Begoniaceae; genus Begonia; species Begonia masoniana. Next base: position 61,253,815 of record CM039502.1, on the reverse strand, counting down.
ACATCTTATAACTAAAGCTAACATAAACACTTACAGTTGTTGGAGTATATTCATGCGACGATTGGCACTGATGAGTAATCTTCTGAACGGTTTAGCAACATGTCTCTGATACCATACTGTAACGCCCCGAATTATCTGAACCCGGGTCGCTACTCATTACTTGACCATGACTAAGAAATTTTCGGATAAATTTTAAAACTTCATTCGACAGTCAAAATTTGACATTTTCTATACATTCAAAACATTTGAAAACTTTGCAGCGGAAAATCATTTAAACAACTATGAAGTTAGACGAACTGTAGAATATACTGTTGGGGTGATTAACGGAAGTGTTGAAGTCATCTGCCGACGACAAGGTCAACGAAAGAAGCAGAAATAGAAAACCGAAGACTTCATCAGTGACAAAACGACAAATCACCTATTTCGTTTTCCGGTGACGTCAGCGGCATCAACCGAAAACGACGAAACACCCATTCCCTCTTCCGGTCAGTAAACGACAAAATACCTATTTCCTCTTCCGATGACGTCAGCCGGAAGACAATTACTTTCCTCTTCCGATGACGTCAGCCGGAAGACATACTCACCCGACTTCCCTTACACTTCTTCTGCCGATGACGTCAGCCGGAAGACAAATGCTTTCCTCTTCCGATGACGTCAGCCGGAAGACATACTCACCCGACTTCCATTACACTTCTTCTGCCGATGACGTCAGCCGGAAGACAAATGCTTTACTCTTCCGATGACGTCAGCCGGAAGACATACTCACCCGACTTCCATTACACTTCTTCTGCCGATGACGTCAGCCGGAAGACAAATGCTTTACTCTTCCGATGACGTCAGCCGGAAGACAAACATGAGACATCTACCGGTAGACTTCCCTCTTCCGATAGACATCAACACAATTCCTTTCAACAGAACGCAATAAACCTCTACACATATCCACTGATACAAAATTATTCAATTCCCACCAATGGACTAAACAACCTGTCTATAACCCGAGAAAGATTCGACTATCTAACAGACTTAAAACATTTTACCAAAAATCCATTCATAACACTCCAAGTCATTGTATTGATCAAAATCAGTAAGAACATGAAAATCAGAAATTCTCGAAAACGAAGTCAAGCAGCTGTAATCTCCTTTACTAAAAACTCCATATACTCAATTTAAATCATTATCCACTAAACCTCTACATCTGTAGACAACATGCTAAACCGCCCCATCAGTTACCATGTCGAGGCCTGAATGCACTCCTCCAACGTCCACTATTCCTCAACATGATCAGGAGACACACCTGCTAACACTTCTTCACCTACATCACAAAACTCATCTATCAGCCTAATGCTAAGTAAGTAAAGCAGTATATGAATGAAATAAAATGCTGAGCTTAAACTCCTAAATATGCAGTTTCTATTTTCTCCTCTCAGTGGCATACATATTCGTTCATATCATGATCAGATCCCATGGTTCCCTTGGGAGTGGGATCAATTCTCCCAATGTCTACATCCTCATACTCAATTAAGGGGCGGATGAATTCCCTTAACAGCTGATCTGATCCCATGGTTCCCTTGGGAGTGGGATCAATTCTCCCAATGTCTAAATCCCTTCATAAGTTAAGGGGTGGATTAGTTCCCTTAATAGTTTGTCTGTCGCATACAGTTCATACCTTACCATTCCTTACATGAAATTCATTTTCGTAACTTTTAACAAAAACATGATGCATGGACAATAGAAATATTCAAGCATACATAAACCTACTGTTTTGTGATGTAGGCCCGAAGGCACAAGCAATACTTTACTTACCTGGATTCCTTGCAAATGCTCGGTTAAGAGCTACTTCGGGGGTTTGTTCACCTATATTCATAAACAGAACGTTAAACCTCAATCTAAGCTATTCAGAAATCTAAGGAGTGGGTTGGGCATTTCTATTTATCTAACATTCCCGATTCTGCTCTAATCCTCAAGCAGAATCTCTCACTCGTAACATTAACAAAATGCATACGTTGGGATCCTTAAGCTACCTAGGTACTAAAATCAGCAATTAATCGAATCAAAACTCACCTGGGTTGGAGGAATCGGTGAGGAAATCGCCTAGAGAGCTCTGCTGGGTTGAGCTGAAAACCGAGAGTGAAATGAGTATGACGGCTATACCTCATTTACTCTTTCCTTAAATACGTTATCCATTTGCAAAATTGACAATTACCCTTATGCCCTCACTTAGTTACTCATTAACCTAATTGATTTTACCCCTAATTTCATTCTATAAAATTCACACTTAGAAGATTAATAGATTATTTTAATTCTAATAAACCGGGTGTTACAACTATGATCACTCTTATCTTTGCTAGGAAACGGAGCGGTCGTTTGGGGTAAGTAACTAAGTTAGAAGAAAAATTATACTAAATGCAATGTATGTAAAAGTTTTAGTTTTTTTATCTTTCGTCTCAAAACATAACTAGATAAAAATGATTTTCAAACATCATTCTAGAAAACTCATTTCCGTCGCTATAAGATAACGTGCTCCACGAGTCACCGTTGAGGCAATAGTCAAAATATTATTATATACATAGACAGCTATATGGAAATTAAGACAACATCGTACTTTTCTTTTCATAATCATCTTAGTAAAAAAATAGGGTCACACCAGAACTTCCCTAGGACACTAGCAAAGAAAAACTAATTTGACTAAACATTTCTCTTCCTCTGTCCATAAAATTTGAACTCTTGAAATTTAGATCCTTGGATAATTTGGGCTTTAGTTAATGCTAAGCCCACGTTTATATTGTGATTTATTTTATGTTCAGTCATTCACGTTTTATTTTTAATTAATATTTTAAGTCTTTTAATTTATAAAATAATTGTTAAAATACATAATTTATTCATGTGAACTTCTATGCATGTTTTTATACTTTGACATGAAAAATATTGTTTTAACTTTTATGCGTAACGGGGCAATTGATTATGTCGTGTACTTGAGCGTAAAACTATAAACCTAATCAGAGTATTTTTTGTGGCTATTGTGATCGTCGAGTCTCGATGATTTTATTTTAATTGCATAAGTATGATGTGTTTGGAGTCCATGAGTGACTTCATTTTTACTTGATTTTTTAAAACTGTTTATTTATCATACTTAAACATAAATACTCGAATAGAATTTGTCCTTAATTTGTTTAGTCGACTTCCTCCAAACGACTCACTCTTTTTGGACTTAATTTGGAGGATTATCAGTTGCCAACTCAGGATTAGATGCGGCATGTAATTTTTCCTATTTTATTAATTTATCATTGAACTTATTTTTATTCAAGATGTTAAAATTTGTTAGAAAATTATAAACTTTTAAATTAATTAATTTTTTCTAACACTATTATTTTTTATATAAATCATTACATTATCTTAGATGTCATTAATGAACCTATATTTAGACCTCTTGGTTGGGCTATGGTTTTTATTTGTCATGTAAATTTTCCGTCGCCAATTATATAAATAAACTAATTTTAAGGGTTGGACAACTCAGTTTGACTTTCTGGTTGGGTCGTTTCTCATTCGGTTTCGAGTTCTCCTTAGGGCATTACAGATTTGACTCGTTTTCAAAGACGTAGAATATGCGAATAAAAATTCTTTATTAATTCTAATCAACTCGCCACAATGACTATTATCTTTCACATGTAGGGGCTGGGGATCTGAGTTTTGTACCACAGGCCAATTTAGCAAAGACGGGGGTTTTATTCATTTATCGAATTTTATTTTATTTTGTGGGTACAAATGTTCCTGTTATTTTCATAACTTATTGATAAATGTCCATATATCGCCGGCACTTGCATTTTTTGCACAATTAATATTTTCAATGGGTCATATCTAATAAAATTGAGTAGAGTTTGGAAAGGAGTCAATGGGCTAAGATCAATGTTTCAGCCATAGAGAAGGTTCACTTTATCACTTGCAAGTAAAATCTTTTATTATCTGATACCGGAATGGTGAGCTGAGTAGAAACCAAATAATGTGACATGTCAACAGCTTTCTATAGCTTCTTTTCACGAGGACTGTATGTGTTCTTTGATGACGAAAGAGCAATCAAGTTTTCTTTAGGTAGCGGTAATGTCGGCCGACAATCTGCTTACTGTAATTCTTCTGTTGGGACACAGATTTTCAGAGCTCTGAACACAAACCAAAAGTCAATGGATCAGATAGAAACAACGAGCGGTTCGTCAAAGTCATTTCTTACACTGTTTGGTTTTGAATTGGGAGAGGAACAAGGAATGGTTTAGACACGAAAGACAAGAAGCTTCAAGAGAAACAATAGTTTTTTCAATATTTAATTTGTTTTGGCTTTCAGACTTGCTTTCCTCGAAGATCGTCGTGGAACATAGTTTATGTTTTCTTGCATAATCTAACAAATCACTACTTTGACACCTCACGTTAAACATTAACAACTCTGTAATGGGTAAATTGCGTTACTAAGATCAAGTAATTATTTAATTTTTTGGGTTAACCTTACTATTTTCTGACATTTATCTATGTACTTACCCTTTACATCTGTCCATAGCTTTGATTTCTCTTTCACTAGCGTTATCATTGTAATTTAGAAAAGCGAATTGGCCAATAGATCTTTGGTGACGTTTCTCTCACTCAAAATCTGTATATTTTTCAAAAAAAGTCAGCAAAAAAACCAAATCCTTGTTTCATTAACGTAGCCTTTTACAGTAGCTTTGTGAAGTGTGAAATCATCGGTTGATAAAAGCCATGTTTCAACCCTGAGGCCCCTCCCACTGTCACAATCTATATGGGACCCAACATCAAATTGCTAATCCAAAATTTCAACAACTCCTGTCTAAGAACTCTCAATGAGAGTCTGTCATGGGTTTTACTATTTTCTGACGTTTGTTAAATGGTCATGTCGACTGCTGTAATTACATCTTAATTTTCAAGTTAAAATTGATTCAATAAAAGTGAAAATATATCACCAAGACTCAAGAGACTGTTCAATGGGTCACGAGTGTTTCTTTTTTTCATTTTGTTTTTGTTACTGACAAATGTTGCTGTGTTTGATGAGGTGACCGAGGCTTGAGAAGACAAGTAAACCCAGAAACATTTAATAGAACAAGTAAGAATAATTAGGGTTTTCACCTACTCCAACGTAAAAAAGGGAGAAAACATGTGGTCTTGCTTGTTTTTTGTCATTCTGTCTTTATTTCAATTCATATTTTCTTTCTTTTTCACTTTTGCTTTTTGGCAAATTTTTACTTTTTTATTTCATTTTTACTTTGAAAAAAGACGCAGCCATGAAAGTTAAGTTGAAGATGCAACTGTTTGGTCTATAAAATGTCTTTATAAGATTACACTAGGTAATCTTACCTGACCTCACAGAATGAGTTGATGGAAAAAATGCTAGTTTTCTTATTGAAAGCATTGTTAAAAAGTTACAAAATCATAGTTAAATATGAAAATTAAATATAGTATTACAGATAAAATGACTAATCTACTCTTACTATGTTAAGTAGAATAACAGCATTACACACTTAAACTACAGAATTTCACAAGAAGTGCTAGCAATTCTATAAGACTAACTTATGCTGATGAGAATGAAATATAACATGAAACTAATTGTTAGAGTTCAGCGTATAAACATCATTTTGGTTGCAATCTGAAACATTCGAGGTGTGAGACATGTCGATAAATTAAATTATAAGATTGATGTATACCTATTCATTTCATGTTAGTAATTTCAAAGTTTTATTATAATATGTTCCCAGAGCAAAATATTTCGTCTTGTAACCGCCTCTAAAACAAGAATTTCACCCTTCTCTAGTCGTGGTTCTTTCCTTATTTCTATTACATGTGGTTTCAAGCATTTAAGACTACAACTTTGATATGAAATGGCCTTTAAAAGAAGAGCCGGTAAGATCCATTTGGTAAGTTATTTTCTCTTCTACTCCCGAATCGTACATTGAAAAAGTCGGTCAGCTATCTGTTACTTGGATTTGGACTTCAATAAATCTTCTTTGAATTCAAAGGCAGGATGATGTGTCACGAATCCATCACTCCTCAAAGACATAAAATCATGTGGACAATGCTTGGTGGACATTATTTTGTTGAGACATAAATGGAAGATCAAGCACACGTTGAAGGATTATTTGACTTTTAAAAAAATTTGTATTTACACTGACTTCCTAGGAATATTTGCAATATTTAGCAGCCTTAAGTATATGTTTTGGAAAACTGAGTTTCATGAAGATTGTATATGACATCTTAAGGTTTCTAGAATTAGTTGAACCGTGGAAATTGAACATTGTTTTCTTAGCCAACTAGTGCAATTACAGAGAGACTTTTTTCTCACAAGGAAGTTTGAGACCAAGACCAATCCGAGTTCAACCCTATTTTTTTCAAGAAGATATTAGCACTTTAATTTTAGCTTATGTTTGTATCTTTTGAGTCTTTTGGTAGAAATTATGCTTGTGGGGACCATCTTAGGTTAAGAGGAGACCATAAAGTAATTGGTTTCCTCATTTGGCCTAGCACTCATTTTCACCCATATTCTTCCTTTCTAATCTTTACTTATTTTGTAAGAACTATAGGTGGAAACTCTAATTATCTTGGAGGAATTATTTATACCCTCCTTAAGGCTTGTAATCTCCAGCATATTTTGAATCAAAAACTGAAGTTCATCTTCTTCCTAATCTTGAAGCTTCCAAGCAACAAGTAGTCTCCTCTCCTCGGTGAGTTATATCCAAGTGTATGTATGTGTTTCAGTTTCCCACTTTTGTGAGTGTAGTGGAATCCTTTTTATTGTATCCCTTCTCTACATCTTTCTTAAAGGTAGAACAATCAACAAGGGTGCACAAATCTCTCATCATAGCAAGTTGAAGTGCTCTTCCTCAAGGAGAGCCAAAGACCCGAGAAGGTGCCTCTTTATCAACCCCTCATTTTTGGACAAAATCACCCCCACACATACAACTTTAACCTACCACAAGAATCACATCCATTCGGTTTCACACAACAGAGTTATGCCTTTTTGAAGTTGATGTATTGTTCTCGGCTAGAGCAGTAATCCGAGCTCTGCGGCCTCCAGCATTTTAATCATAAATTTCGTTCTACATCGACTTAGGCTGTGATATTTTGAGAGCACATTGCCAACATCCAGGGCTAAAAGGTGTCAAAATTTCAGCATCAAAGTCTAAGTATAGTTTGAGTTGTTTCTGTTCAAAGTTGCTATATGTTTCCAGCAAAATAACAAGTCCAGTTTTCTTGTGCTTGAAGTTCCCCCATTTTGAGACACATTACAGGACCCCTTCTCATTTCAATATTGTTTCTCTTTATCGATGGTGGGGTCATTTTGTGAAAATTGATAAAAACTCAGTTCAAGATTTTTCAAAGGAGGCTTGTCATGACCAATTTAGGTTCTATAGTCAAACCGCGTATGAGAACTAAAAAAAGATAATAATTTGGACAAACAAGGAAACAAAGAAAAAGACAAGTCTCAGTCAATAATTGTGATTGCATGAAAAGCAAAAATATCAAAATTTTGAGGTTTTAATGCTCAAATCTAATTACAAATAAGCATAAGAGAAAACTTTATATTCTAGCATCTTGTAAGTGTATATAAGTCCACACATTGTGCTTAGAGTAAGTTGTTAGTATGGAACTCTCAAAATCTCCAAAATATTCCGTTACAATGTATAAAAAGGAATTGTTACTCGACGTAATATTCATTATTTTTAAGAGCTCATAGCAATTTACCTCACACTCTTATTTCTAACTTGGTATTTGAGCCTCTTCATGGCTTCTTCAAGCAATACCATTAATCTTGGCTATGAAGAATCAAATTATAAACGTCGTCACCGCCAATGGCTAGGAAGTCTTCCACGATAGATCTTTCTTTCCTCCTTCACCATTTCTTAGTGACACTGTGCAGTCCATCTGTGCTTCCAGTACAATATTGTCTGTTTTGGGTAGGAGTCCGCACATATTTGTTTTTGAAGTTAACACAAAATGTGTTGTTCTAGATAGGGAGAATAATTCTACTTATAAACTACTTAGTTTTTACTCTCCCAAGCAATATGGAATTGTGCACACCCACTAGTATGGGTTGAACCTCACAAGCAACAAAAGTATAGGTCGTCCTTGCCTTAACAGGAAGGTCTGTCATACTTTCATTGGAAATTTTGTCTGATATCATTTGTGGAGTCCCCCAGTGCTCCTAACATAATATTGCCTGCTTTGCCCTTGAGCCTGCACGAATTTACTTTTGGGGTTAATACAAAAAGTTTTGTACTAGGTAAGGATAAGAACTCTACTTATAAACCACTCAATATCCACTCTCTCAAGCGATTTGAGATTATGCACCTCCATTAGTATGGACTGGACCCTCATAATTAAAAAAAAATTTGGGTCGTTATTGCCTTCAAAGGGCAAGTTGTCACATACACCAACTTCGAGCCAAACGTTGCTTATTTTTTTTTTGACAGAGGTATGATAAACTACTCATGAGTGGGTTATATTCCTTACTAAGTGATTCTCGTCTCTCTCAAATCTTTTGTTACATCTCCTGATGTGCCAAGAGGGGCCATCACATGGTCACGTGCCAAATCCTTGGTGGTGACTAAGAATTCAACTAATGAATTTGCTCTTTCTGTAGGTAAAGCATCCTTGAAAGACTTGGAGTTAGAGCCAACTACTCAAGACATGGAGAAGCCTCGTCACTCACTAATATGGGAGTACTCCTCAACCATGCAAAGAAATGAAGGATGAATTTTTCTTCCTTGTAACAAGTAGTGTAACCGAGCATGTCTTTTAGTTTATTTACCAAAACTCTAGTATTTGTGTTTATTTTATAGCGTGGGCATGCTGAGCATATGATGGTTAGGTTAGGGCTGCATTTTGAAAAAGAAAAAGGGGGACCACTGGGTAGTGGCCGAGCATGTATCTGAGGTGTACGACTATGTACTCGGCCAGCCATGTAGCCAAGTATCCTCCCATTTTCACCCTCCTTTTTGCAGCAGCCGCAAAACCCTAAAATTGTAAGAAAGAGACAAGATATTTAGACCATCTTTTAGCCTCCTTTCAGACAGTTTTGGAATGTCAATTAGCTGAATGCTTGTTCGCTTCCATTGAAACTTCTTTCGGTGTCCAATCGGTGAGTCATATCTGAGAGACATTGTGTGTTACTTGTGTGTCCATTTTGTGAGAGCCAAAGTGGTTATATTTTTGTTGTAGTCTTCCTCCTCCCTTCCTTGGCATGGAGAATCTTTAGCATGGTTGTATTTAACTCTCCTCCAAGCTCATTGTAGTGCTTTCTTCTCAAAGGAGTGCCAAACCCAAGAGGTGCTGTTTGTTCTCTCCTCGGACCAGCCTGCATTCATTTATCCTTATCTTTTTATCCACACCGAATTAGCTCTTGAAATTTTAAGGGTGTTTCATACACATGTGAGGTAAGCTCTTGCTTAAATTTCAGAGCGTTTAGACTTAATTTGGGTAAATTATACATACTGAATTTTGGGGTATTTTTTGGCTAGAACTGAGTTTGCCGAACCTGTTTGTTGGTTGTTTGTGCTTGACATTTGTTCCATAGGTTTGAACCAACTTCATTTGGTATCAGAGCCCTTCTCCTTCCTTGTTATATTTGCTATGTTTTTTTTTGTGTATTTTGGTTGGTTAAATGATGACAAGAAGTGGAGCTACTTTCAACCAAAATCAAGACACTAGTAGGGAAGCACTTGAGACACCTAATCCAAATGTTGGAGAATCTAGTGTTCAAGAGTAGCTAGATGAGTTTGCGTGGTAATCCTAAGATGAGATTTAATCAAAATGGCAGGCGAAACTCTAATGGAGAATCAAAGCATGTTAAGTTATCTATTCCCTCTTTTAATTGTTCTTGTAATGGTGATGTGTTCTTAGATTGGGTGAATAAAGTAAAGAAGATCTTTGATTACTACAATTATTGCGAGAGGACAAAGCTACAATTAGTCTCTCCAGAGTTGACAAGCTATGCTAGTTTGTGATGGGATAACTTACAAGCACAAAGGAGGCGTGAGGATGATGATGATGTTGTGACTTGGAGACATATGAAATCCTTGATGAGGAAGATATTCGTTCCAAACAACTACAAACAAGAGTTGTCCATACAAATTTAAAACTTGAAGCAAGGCACACAATCGATTGAGGAGTACCTAACCAAGATCGAAACCCTCAAGATTAGGAGTGGGTTGGAGGAGCCAGAGGAGCAAGTGACTGCAAGATTTATAAGGGGGTTGAAGAAACAGATTGGCGATGTTGTGGAGCTACAAACCTTGGAGACCATAGACAGTGTTGTACAACTTGCTTTGAAGGTTAAAAGGCAAGTGAAGAGGAAAGGGAAAAGATTTGTTGATTGGTTTCCTTCAAAATCCGAGAGTTCCCACAAGCCACCACCTAAGGTGGATGATAAGAAGCCTTTTACAAAGAGTTGGCCTATAATGAAGGTAGAAGACAAGAAAATGGGGGAAGATGCCACTCGACCAAGATCAAGAGAGATCAAGTGCTTTAAATGTCTTGGGTTAGGGCACATTGCTTTTGAATGTCCCAATAGGAGGGTCATGGTTCTTAGAGAAGGCACCAGTGAGATAACTAGTGAAGAAGAGTATGAAGAAGGCCCCAGTGAGGACCTTGAACTGTAAGAGAAGGTGTTCCACACCCAAGAGGGGCCACTCTTGATGGTCATTCGGAGGGTTCTCATGTCACAAGTAAATGATAAGGATTGTCAAAGGAAGAACATTTTTCATAGCCGTTGTTTAATCAAGGATAAGATGTGTTCTCTCATAATTGATGGGGGAAGTTGCACCAATGTTACATCCTGAGACCTTGTAGAAAAGTTGGGGTTAGAAACAACTTCACATCCGAGCCCTTGCAAGTTGAGGTGGTGAAATGATGAGGATATTAAGGTATCCAAACAAGTGTATGTTGACTTCACAATCGGGGGATATAAAGACAAGGTTTTTTGTGACGTAGTGCCGATGAATGCTAGACACCTATTGTTAGGAAGACCTTGGCAATATGACCAGAGGGTGTCCCATGATGGATATTCCAATTGCTACACCTTCAAGTTTGGAGGAAAAACAATCAAATTAGAACTGCTCAAACCGGAGCAAGTAGCCTTAGATGAGGAGCTACGAAAGGAAGGAAGGCTGAAAGCAACACTCTTCATTTCTAAGAACGAGCTAAGGAAGTCCCTTCTAAGTGGATGGCCTTTCATTTTGTTGATTTTTCGTGATAGAATGGAGGAGTTAGGAGAAATTCGGAAGGAGGTTCAGACACTCTTGGATAGCTACCCAGATGTGTTTCCAGAGGAGCTACCTCAAGGATTGCCTCCCCTTAGAGCTATTGAGCATCAAATTGATTATTATAATTGAGAGTGGTACTACCGAATAGACCCGCTTATAGAATGAATCCGGATGACACCAAGGAGTTGCACAAGCAAGTTCAAGAGTTGTTTGATAAGAGCTACATCTGAGAATCCATGAGCTCTTGTGTGGTTCCCACTCTACTAGTTCCAAAGAAGGATGAGACTATGAGGATGTACGTTGATAGTAGGGTCATCAATAAAATTATCATCAAGTATAGGTTTTCCATCCTTCGACTTGAAGCTATGTTGGATGAACTTAATGGGGTTTCAATCTTCTCCAAAGTAGATTTAGAAAGTGGCTACCATCAAATTTGGATGAGGGAAGGTGATGAATGAAAAATGGCATTCAAGACCAAGTACGACCTCTATGAATGGTTAGTAATGCCTTTTGAGCTTTCTAATGCCCCTGGAACATTTATGAGGCTTATGCATTTCGTACTTAAAGATTTCTTAGGAAAATTCATGATGGTCTATTTTGATGACATCTTGGTGTATAACATGGATCTTAATTCACATTTGGGCTATCTTAAAACCCTATTTGATACTCTTAGAGATGCCAAGTTATATGGAAACCTCAAGAAGTGCTCTTTTATACAAGAAATGTTTGATTTTCTCAGCTTGATCATTACCAAAGATGGCATGGAAGTAGATGAATCTAAAATCAAAGCTATAAAGGATTGGCTGACCCCTAAGGGAATCTTGGAGGTAATAAACTTTCATGGTTTAGCTTCATTTTATCAGAGATTTATTAAAGACTTTAGTATAATTGTGTCTCCCTTAATCGATTGCACTAAGAAAGGAGTGGAGTTTTGTTGGACTCAAGCTTGTCAACAAAGCTTTGAGTTGATCAAAGAGAAGCTTTGTAATGCCCCTATCCTTGTGCTACCCGATTTCAACAAGGTTTTTAAAGTGGAATGTGGTGCCTCTAGAATTGGTATTGGAGCATTGCTTATACAAGAGAGCAAGTCCATTGCCTATTTTAGTGAGAAGCTCAAGGGGCGACCTTGAACTACTCAACATATGGCAAGGAGTTTCTAGTCGTTATTCGAGCTCTTGAGGTTTGACAACATTATTTACTTCCAAAAGAATTTGTTATACACACCGATCACCAAGTTCTTAAGCACATCAAGAGTCAAGGGAAGTTGAATAAAAGACACGCTAAATGAGTGAAATTTTTCGAGCGTTATCCATATGTCATCAAATGCAAGAAGGGAGAAACCAATGTGGTGGTCAATGCACTTTCTAGAAGGTATGTCCTTCGAACCAAATTGAGCACTAAGTTCTTAGGAGTTGATTGAATCAATGGAGCTTATGAAAGGGATCAAGATTTTGACCATTGGTATGAACTAGGTAAGATCAAAGCCAAGTGTGGCTATTATTTGATGGATAAATATCTCTTTCAGGCAGGAAAACTATGTATTCCAAGTGGAGGGATCTGAGAGTCCCTAATCAAATAAGCTCACGGGGCAAATTAGCAAGCCACTTTGGAGAAAAGAAGATTTTGGAAGCCCTCAAGGAACATTTTTATTGACCACATTTGATTAGAGATGTGCACAAAGTGGTGGAGAAGTGCATAGTGTGTACAAAGGTAAAGAGTCGAGTTCTTTCTCAAGGACTCTACTTACCTTTACCGGTTCCTAACCATCATTAGGAAGAGGTAAACATGGATTTTATCTTGGGGCCACCTCGCACGCCTCGTTCAAAGGAGTCACTCATAGTGGTAGTAGACTGATTTTCCAAGATGACGCATTTCATAGCTTGTTCTAAAATGGATTACTCTAGCCACATAGCTGATCTATTTTTCAAAGAGGTGGTGTGCATGCATGGAATACCAAACTCCATCGTGTCGGATAGAGACATCAAGTTCTTGAGTGCATTTTGGAAGACCTTATGGAGCAAATTCGGCACCAAGCTACTCTTTAGTACATCATTCCACCCCCAAACTGACGGCCAAACCGAGGTGGTCAAAAGAACATTTGGTGCTTTGCTAAGGAGCATAGTGGGTAAAAAACTCTTTGAATGGGAGTTACAACTTCCATATATTGAGTTTACCTACAATCAGAGTGTGCACAATTCTACTCAAATACAAGTTTAACCCCCTCACACCACTTGATATTGTTCCTTTACCCACAACGGACATGGTCACCCCTAATGGAGCAAGTAAGGTCGAGCAAGTGAAAACCTTACATGAGAAGGTTAGAAAGAACATCCAAAAGAAGAATGAGTACTATGTCAAGCTCGCCAACCTCGGTAGGAAAAAAGTCATTTTCCAAGAAGGATATTTAGTTTGGCTCCATTTGAGGAAAGAGAGATTTCTGTGCAAAGAAAGTCCAAGTTACTTTCTAGGGCCGATGAACCATTCAAAATAGTGGAGAGCATCAACAACAACGTATACAAGCTCGAATTACCTAACGAATACGAAGTGTCCACCACTTTTAATGTGCAAGACCTATCCCCATACATTGGCGTGAAAAACGAGCTAGAAGAATAAGCACATTTGGATTTGTGGTCAAATCCTCAATCGCCTAGGGAGGATGATATACCAAGAGGGGCTATCATAGGGTAACGGGCTAAATTCTTTGTGGTGACCGAACCTTCAACTAATAAGTTTGCTGTTTTTGTAGGTAAAACATCCTTGAAAGACTTGGAGTTGGAGCCAATAACTCAAGACATGGAGAAGCCTTGTCACTTACTAATATGAAAGTACTCCTCGGCCATGCCAAGAAATGGAGGAGGAATTTGTCTTCCTTGTAACAAGTACTGTAACTGAGTATGCCTTTTAATTTATTTACAAAAACTCTAGTATTTGTGTTTATTTTGTAGTGTGGGCATGCCGAGCATATGATGGTAAGGTTAGGGATGCATTTTGAAGAAAAAAAAGGGGGACCACTGGGTAGTGGCCGAGCATGTACTTGAGGGCTACGACCATGTACTCAGCCGGCCATTTGGCCGAGTACCCTCCTATTTTCACCCTCCTTTTTGTAGCAGCCGCCAAACCCTAAAATTGTAAGAAAGAGGCATGATATTTGTACCATATTTTAGCCTCCTTTCAGACACTTTTGGAATGTCAATTAGCTGAATGCTTGCCTGCTTCCATTAAAACTTCTTTCGGTGTCCAATCGGTGAGTCATATCTGAGAGGCATTGAATGTTACTTGTGTGTCTATTTTGTGAGAGTCAAAGTGGCCATATTTTTGTTGCAGCCTTCCTCCTCCCTTCATTGGTGTGGAGAATCTTCAATAAGATTGTATTTAACTCTCCTTTAAGCTCATTGGAGTGCCTTCTTCTTAAAGGAGTGCCAAACCCGAGAGGTGTTGTTTGTTCTCCCCTCGGACCAGTCTGTATTTATTTATCCTTAACTTTTCATCCACATCAAATTAGCACTTGAAATTTTAAGGGTGTTTCATACATGTGTGAGGTAAGCTTTAGTTAAACTTTCAAAGCGTTTGGACTTAATTTGGATAAGTTATACATACTAGATTTTGGGGTATTTTTCAGCTAGAACTGAGTTTGCCGAACCTATTTGTTTGTTGTTTGTGCTTAGCATTTGTTCCATAGGTTTGAACCTCGTCACCTCTACCTCTACTATCTGGCATGCTCTTCCTCATCTATGTTCCTATATCTGTCTGGCTCGAATTACAGAGTTGTATAATCAGCTTCATAACTTATCCAAAGATGGATTAACAACTTCTGACTATATTCAAAAGTTGAATTTAGTTGGCAATACCTGTAGCAGCCGGTGAACTTGTTTCACCGTTCACCAAAGGATCAATTAATCTATCTCTTTGGTGTCCTTGGGAGTGACTATAATCCATTTGTAACCTCAATCACTAGTCAATCCAATACTTATAACATTGACGAAGTTCTCAGCATGTTGTTTAGCTATGAACATCGTCTTGACAAGCAGAACTCAATTTCGAGCATGATCTGCTTTTAAGCTGACTTCTCCTCTCTTTGTATTGATTTAGCACCAAAGTCCTCTTGTCCAACTCTGCATTTATGATTTCACCTCCTGCTCCTCACTCTAGTGCAACTCCTCAGTATACTGGTATTCTTGAAAAACCAGTGACGACCAACCCACAATGGAGGACCAAAAAATCAACTTCTCCCAAACCCAAATGCTAGATCTATCACAGGTTTAGTCACACGACGACAATATGCTATCATAACCTCAATGCTTCTTTCAAACCTCTTCTAAGATCCTTGTTATAGTTCGGTGTGACTCGAATTCTAGTTTGGTCGGTTCGGGCCTGTATATCAATATTAGGGTTTTATATTTTCTCTATATATTGATATTTGAGTCACAAAATTTAATTGTACATTGATTTCTTATAGTAAATTTCTCCTCTGCCCATGGTTTTTTCTCGTTTAAGGTTTTCCACGTTAATCTTGGTGTCTTTGTGTTTTTGCGTTTATTTTTTTTCTTGATTATTATTGTTCGATTCTCAACAATCCTTTTATGCAGCCACTACTCTTAAAGAGGCATCATCTAATACCTTTGATGATAGATAAATTAACTCTCCATTCTCACTAAACATGCGACTTCTTTCATTTTGTTGACCATCATACTTCAATCCTCAGCAAAGTGATCTTCAATCAACAACTTCCTACATTGGTCATGACCTATTACTTGAAGTAATTAAATTCAAGAGTTAATTAAATTCAAGAGTCAGATGATTCGATCCATTTTCAGGTCGGGTTACTCATCATTCTATCTTGGGTCCCTCGCGAGGATTGACATGAATTTTTCAGATACATGTACTCTCATAGAGATAAATTAATACTATTATGATAACTTTTCAAATATGCATAAATTAATCAAAAGACACCCAAATCAAAAAAATTGTTAACTAGAAGATACATCCATATAATTAAATCTATTTTCAACGGGCTTAACCATCTCATTTAGGAGCCTCGACGGTCTCTCCTCTTGCAAAATTAAGGGTAGCAACCAGTTATATAAATACATGCTTTTTAATTCCCTAAATAAATAAAAGTACTACACTCATTTAAAATTTAATAAAAATAAATTTTGTCAAATTTATTATGGGAAGTTCATTTTGTTTTTATTATTTTTGCTCTTTCAATGTTTATATATATATTCCCATTATTCGTACAAGATTTAGACCTCTTGCATTAGAAATTCCAATGATATGATACACTTACATGCACTAAGCAACACAATCACATAGATCATCGTATTTTTGAGTTATGTTTTATGAAATAAATAATTATATATTTATCAGATCTAAATAAAATTCTTCTAAAATTCTGTATCACAATTTCTTTCTCTCTGTCGCAATTAAAGACGAAATATCACATATGCCAATAAAAAATAAAGAGATATGGCTTTAACATGTTCGCTTGTCAGCTGACCAAGCTTCTTTCTCAATTCTCTCTCCTGTCGACCTTCGAAGCATTTATGGATTTCTGGTGGGGCAAAATGCAAAGAATTTTATGCCTTAAAAGTTGAGAATGTAAATGGATGACAAATGCAAAGCTAAAAAACATTGCATGGGGTAAAGAGCCGGATCATTAGGCTCCTAGGTTAGACTCCCGTATCATGCCCCAAAAGATTGGATGGGCTATTCACATGATGACAATCTTACTAAAAGTAATTGAACATTCAGTACCATTCTCCTTATAAATATCCCCACAGCCCTGCAGTGGCTTCTCTACGTTGGTTTGACTTTAGCAATGGAATACCTCTCTTCTGACAACGCTATTTCTCCAGCTTATTGTTTGAGCAAGGAGAAAAAGAAAACTGGGAAGACGAGAAGCAAAGTGGTGAAGCTCTCGACAGACCCCCAAAGTGTGGCAGCTCGAGAACGACGACACAGAATCAGAGACAGGTTTAAGATTTTGCAGAGCATGGTTCCAGGTGGCACCACGATGGACACTGTATCGATGTTGGAGGAGGCTATTCACTATGTTAAGTTCTTGAAAGCTCAGATATGGCTTCACCAATCAATGATCAACTTTGTTGATGACGACCCATTTTCTCTAGTCAATATTCCTTCCAGTGGATCTCATCCCGCTGATCAAGGCGTGCTGTGCCCGTTGATCAATAGAGTTGATGCAGTGGAACATATGCCTCAATTGCCTCCCTCTGATTCTTACTTTCATGCGGAACAGACCCTGTCTTGTGATGCGTGGTATATGAATATTTAGTCTGAATTTGTCGGTACTATATTTTGAGCCGAGTAAAATCAGTGCTTGATTTGTTAAGTGAGGAAGAGGCTTGTCTATTTATGATTATGTTATGTGACATGGAAATGGCTTAGAAATTGAGTTGTTTCATGTATGGGGGTCTGGAAAAAGCTTGTATTGACGTATGTATATGTATATATGAATGAATAGGAGTCATAGTCAAAGGGCATAAGCTTAGTTTTCTTGTCTTATACTTCATTTAATTTACATTTTCTGGGAATGTTTTTTATGAGAACTTTAGAGTTAATAACAAAAAACTGGAAAATGAACTCTAAGAAAAGTTGGAGTAGTTTATAAGCATCTTGTGGGAGTAATTTAAAATATGTCTGTTGGGAATGTTTTTCATATATTTAGTCCAGGAATTGATATAGCAGGATAAGCCTTTCATATTCGGTTTTAATTAAATCTAAAGGCATTAATGATGATTAAATAAAGGTAGGTGCGTGTAATTATGATTACATGAGAAGCTCTTAGTAATTTTTAGACAAGTTTCTCCACATTAGAAGACTCTCTACATTAATTACTTGCTCTTTGATTACAGGCAAGAGAAAATGGGTCGTCATCAACAAAGTGCTCTTTAATTACTTGCTATATTCAAATATATTTCAAGTTATGTCTTGTTGGATCATGTTTGTGATTCTCTGTGCATGACTAACTTGGTGGCGTGTCTTTGGAGATGGAGTTCGGCCTTCGGCTCTGGAACAGCTACTGCAGTCTGCACATAAAAAATAAAAAAAGAAGAAAGAGCTCAAAAGTACAAAAGCACAAAAGCCTTCAAATCATGAATTTAGAACATGGACAGTGCATTTACTTCTCTTTCGGCTTCTCCGTTTCAAAAACCGGCCTCAAGTAGTTGGTAACTTGGTTCAAAAGTAGAGTAAATCACGAAACAAAAGTTAATTAGCTTAATCCAGTAGTAGAACGATTTGTTCGTGTTACAATGGATTTGAGGGAGGTTGCCAAGAGCAGACATCTATGTCTTGCTTACCGGTGGAAGCAACTTTTTCCTGGTGTAATCAATAGGAACGACGCTCTATTAGAATTTGGTGATACAAATTGTCAGGATTTGTGAGGGAACTGTAACAAAAGTCCGAAACTCAACTCTAGATTAAGAATTCTTGGAATGAGCAACAAGGATTTTGGTGGACAAAAAAATAAAGTGAAAAGCAGAGAATTTGGAAGAAACTTTTTTCTTCAATTTACTTGGCAAATTTGCTTGATTTCAAAATGCATAAACTTACATCCTATTTTTCTCAACCACATTATCATTGTCACAACAAGGAGGTTGGTCTCAATTGAAACGTCTAGTTGACGACCCGATCTTCGGAGAGAACTCGACCGCTCAGCCCAAGGCTAAGTTTGATAGCGGAAGACTTTAAACAAAATAAGTCATGTCCTATGAAGAATGACTCGTAGTCCACAAAGCGATCACATAAAAATAAGATAGTGTAAAATTAAAATAATCTGATAAAATACTATGCAGGAAAAAAAATACAAAATAGCCAAATTTAATACACACCAAGAATAAAGAAATCTAAATGATCAAGGAATTCCTCCCCCGAGATAAAATAACACTCGAGAGATACAACACGAGAAAAACGAAGGAAGGAATCTACTCCACAACGACGATCAGTAACACTAGCATCCACGATTCTAACTTGGAAAATAGAGCCGGGTCTTTGAGGTGAGTGACTAACTCAGTAGAGAACCCTATACTATACTCATAAAGTAAGTCTCCACCATTTCATTATAAAAATAGTCTTAGTGAACAAGAGGGTAACTCAAGAACCCCTCTGGTACACTATAACAGAAAGGTGACAAGCGTAGATCCGACTACATCTCATGAGTCAGGTAGAAGCTGAAAAGAAACGACGATCCAAATATCCAACCACGTCACCCAGCTTATCTACGAGCAACTTAGCAACGGTACAACTTGTGAATCAAATGATGGTCGGCGAGCATGCTCCAACAATTCAGTATCTACGTGAACAAAAAGGGTGGCCGGTGATCCAAAAACCAAGTAGCGACACCACCACAAAATCATACCAATCAAAATACTCTTGCCAAATTTAGGGGCTATCGGGTCTTCAAGGATCACGTCATCTCCGCCCTATCACCCATTTCGCAACATATAATCAAGCAACCTTCATATAGCAAAAAGTGCATATAATTCGAATCCAGATGTTTTGATTGTTCAGTCAGACACAACTCAAAACAACCGGAGTTAGTATCAAAAGGGCTTAATTAGCCTCAGACAATCATAAAATCTGAATTCGATTGCTTTAGTTGTTCAATCTGATGCAACCCAAAAAAACTGAAGATCGATATAAAAAGGCTCAAATAGCCCAAAACAAGCATTGGGTCTGACTCTTATTATTTTGGTTGCTTGGACATTGCAGCCCAGAACAACTGAAGTCAAGCACCATAAGTCTCAACCACCAAAACAAAATTAGCCCATTGTGCGTGCATATACATCAGCCCAAAATGGAATACTATGCACATGGAATTTAAACGTCTAAAAGATACGTACATATACATAAAAACTCATGTGTTGGCGACCAGGTGCGTAAGGATTTTTCATAGGTGTCAACCTACCAAAATAAGTTTTGAAAACCATGCAATGCAATGTAAAATAGTACAATATAGAAACCTCTACCTCGATGACGACAATAGCATACTGACTAGCTGACACTCGCCACTAGA
>CM039502.1:61204718-61233429 GCA_022432975.1 Begonia masoniana | reverse complement strand
TCTCTCGAATGCTCCTAGTACTTTTATGAGACTTATGTATTTTGTCCTTAGGAATTTGATGTGCTACAAATGGGAGAGACGCTCTTGGATTGCAAACAACTTTTGGCCGAAAAATTGACTATCTTCCAAAATGCACAACTTTTTCAGTAAAGTTTCAATGTAGCTGAAATTTTAACAGAACGTAACTCTGAATGTGGCAGGAATACTGTCCAAAAATCAAGGGTTAAATCGATGGGGATGATAAGATATGGTTTAAATAGTACATGTTGGTTCGGAAGATGATAATGATGCATCTTCTCAGGTCTTTGGCTCTCCTTAAGGATGAGCACTCCAACTTGCTTTGATGAGACCTTGATACACCATTGCCTAATGTTCTACCTTCAAGGAAAAGGTAGAGAAGAGAGCAATACATTGGATCCCACTACACTCACAAAGATGGAAAACAAAAACACACACACACACTCGGATATGACTTACCAAGGGGATGCGACGACTTGATGCTTGGAAGCTTCAAGGTTTGGATGAAGATGAAGTTCATTTTTTCTATTCAAAATGTGCTGCCCTTCACTGGCCATAAGGATAGTTTAAATATCACTTCCCTTTACAAAATTACGGTTCAAAAGATCAGCCAACAAAATGAGACAAAGCAAGGAGTATTCGGCTAAGTGTGCTAGCCGAGTACAAACATTCTTTGCCAATTTTGGCAAGGCTCCCCCTCTCTCCAAGTGTCACTTTCAAGTGGTCCATTCTTCAAAAAAACACAACCACAAGTGACCTTTAGTGCACATATGTTCGGTCATCACAAGTATGAAAGAAGAACTACTAAAGGACTAGAGAACATAAACTAAACTTAAGGTTACATTAATTTGGTCCAAGGAAGACATTGGTTCCTTCTTCAAGCTCAGTTCGTTATGAGGTTGTTCCATGAAACAAGTGAAATGCCCTCTTAATATTTTTCAGCTTCACTAACAAATGCAAGCACAAATAAAGCACAACAACAAATTTAAATTCTTCTCAGAATAAAACTACTACTTGGACAAAAATTTCCTAACTTTCAGAACATGTAACTTCTTCAATTTAAATCCAAATGTGCTGAAAACTTAACAGTGGCTTGCTAAAACTATTTATGAAATGCTTCTAAAATGTCAAAATCCAATTCGATGTAGATAAAAAGCTATGCATGAAACAAAAACACAAAAACTGCTCGGCTGAAATCTGCTAGTGGCCGGGAATGACTCAACTTTCCAAATGCACAAATTTCTCAATACTACTCCAAATTACTTGAAATTTCAAATGAAACTTACTGGGGATGTGCCCAAGATATACTGAAAATTTCAGAGGTCAATTCTCTGTGAATGGAAAGATATGGTCAAAATACCAAAGGTCACTAGTGCTCGATTTACTGCTCCGGTCGAGAACAAAACACTGACTTTGGAAAGGTGTAACTTTCTTGTCTCAAAGTGAAATGACGCAAAAATGAGAGGATGAATCATTGGGATGGAAAAGCTATGGAGGAAATAGTGTTACTGGTCGAGAAAGGTGATAAACAGCACCTTCTCGGTTTTTGCTTATTCTTTGAAGAATAGCACTCCAACAAGCTTGGATGAGAGTTTTGTAAAATCTTGCTCTGTATTTTCCACTTCTAAGAAGAAGAGGAAGAAGGTTGCAATAAGAAGAAACCACATTTGCTCACAACAAAGTGGAAACTGAAACAATTACTCAACCCTCACTCTCGGATATTACTCACCGATTGAAATGAGAAACTTGAAGCAATCCCTCTGATTTTTCATTCAACAAAAACTGAGCTGAATGGGTGTGAAGGATGGTTTAAATATCACCTCCCTTCAGCAAATTAGGGCAACAAATCGTGGTCGAAAGATGGATGAAGATGGAGGCCAAGAGAGAATGCATTTGGCCAACCACATGGCTAAGTATAAGAGCTATTTTGCCATTTTTGGCAATGCTCTTTGACATGCTTAGGGTCGGTATGGAAAGTACCTATAAGAAGCACATCCAAAAGCACAAGTTTCTCCTTCGATTTACACCAACAATTTGGCCGAAGGAGACTCCAAATGCAACAGAATAAACTTCTCCAATTTTGATCCAATCAAGCTGAAAATTTAATACAAGATTTCCAAAAATATATTTAGAATGCTCTTAAAAATTCAGGTCCAAAATCGTGGTGGCCAAAAAGTTATGCAACAAACAAAACAGAAATTCTGCGTCTCGGGTAAGCAATTTTCTGGGCAGAATATCGTCCAAATTGTAAAATGTATAACTTTTTATTGGTTGAACCATATAAGCTGAAAATTTAGAAAACCCTTACTTGATACCTGGATGGTGGACTCTGAAACTTTTAGAAGGAAATTCACAAAAATGACCAAGTTATGGCTGGTGGAATCGATGTTGATCTGAAGACTACACGAGGATCACCCTCGGATTATGAGACCTCCGAAAATGTAATGAAACTCTAGCAAACGATGCAAGGTTTTCCACCCTACTTCTACCTTCCAACCTTTGTAAGAATTGGAGAGAAGATTGCAATAAGAGCCTCCAAATAACCTTAAAACTTGGTGACAATGAAGACTACTTCGTGCTTGGATGTGACTCACCAAGGGGGTATTGTTTTGAAGCTCCAAGAGCTACGATTTTGCAGCACCAAAATTTAGGTTTTCATTCAACAAAAGCTAAGGTTACAACCTGAAAAAGATACTTAAATACCCCCTCCCCCCCCCCCCCCAAAAAAAAATGATAGCTAGGGTTCAACCACAAAGATGATAAAGAAGGCTCTAGAAGAGGACCCTCATTGGGACACCTCATCGGCCCTCATTGGCCAAGTACAATGGTACTTGATTCTCCTTCTCTCTCCCATGATCAAGTGTCCTATTTTACCCTCAAAATATATCTCTCTCCCCCCCCAAAGTATTCAGCTATCTCTCCATCTCTCTTTTTAAACATGCATGCAACTAGAAATTAAACTAAAGTATTTTGCAAAGAAAATAAATTAGGCTAGATTACATAATTTGCCTTAAGAAGGACAAACTTCTTCTTCAACTTGATGTGGCTGAGGATGTGCTTCCATGATATCACCTTCCTTGACTCCTCCATGCCTTGAGTATTGGACTTTGATCTTCTTGGTTCATTGAAGTGCTTCCATTTCGTGCCATTCATCACAATAATGTGACCGTGCCATGCATGAGGGTCACCGTGCTCATAACCTTCAGTTGCTTCTTTTCCTTTATGTTTTTCTTAGTTTCCAACTTGGATTCCAATGCTTGCTTTGAATGCTAGACTTTAACTCCACTAATTCTCCAAGATGATCACCTACAAAATGAATAAACACATTAGTTGGAGGTCCCGCCAAGGACTTGGCCTGTGTTTGAATGAGGGTATCCCATGTGGCATGCCTCAGAGACCCCTCACCTGATCCAAAACTAAGGGTCAAGCTTTACCTAATTTATCTACTGACAAATTTTAAGCATTGGATTAGGAGCCTAATGCCCAAGACAAAGATTGACCAATGCATGTCCTCACTTGGAAGGCACGGCTTAAAGAGAATCAAGCTCAAGAGGGAATTTGTTTTCCCGTGAACAAAACCGTGTAAATTCACCTTGTTGTATTTTGTAGGCAAACTCTAGCCTTTTTGTAACATTGGCTAATATTATCCTTATACAATTGCATGCATGCATGAGATGCATGTTAGGGCTAGATGAATGATAGGTTAGTTGGTGGATAAAGTTTGGATTAATCAAATGGAGAGGAGCTTGCATGAGGAGGGGGCCCCCACGGCTACACTTGGAAAAAGGAGGAAAGAAATCTTGTTTTCACCAAGGGTGGGGACCACCATTTGTGAGCTAAAATTGCTCTAACACTTGGAGAATCTTCTAGTTGAAGAATCAAGGAAGGTTGGTGTGGCTTCATCTCACACATTGATCAAACTCCAAGGAGCATCTCGGCCATCCTAATTGGAGTGCCATCTGTAACGCCCCCGAACCCGCCCGGGCTCGGTCCGCTACCTTGCTAAGCTATCCCGCGTTAAAATAACATTCGTGAACCCTAGGACATAAAAAAAAATGGACACCGCGGAATTTAACTCTAAGTCTCCCAAAATTTTGACAAAGTAACACCTAAAAATGGCACCTCCAAAATGCTAAATACCTGCATAAAATCCAATCCCAACCAATCCAGAATATTCCTAACCATCTAACCAACCTACGAAATCTCCAACAGCAGTAAAGAGAGAAACTAAAATACTAACATCCCTAAATGAAGAAAGTCTACAGTACAGGGCGACACATCACCCTTAACTATGATTATATTCACCAAATACAAATAACTATAAAAACAATATCAACCAAAAAGACAACTCTACAAACCACCAAAATAAATATAAATTATACACGACCCAAAATATTGTTCCACCCACATCTTTCCGAAGACCATGGTCGAAGCGCCCCAACAATAGCCCGCACCGACATACTGCATGCATCACCAACTGCTGCTTAGCCCTGGGCTGTCTCATCCACCTCACCTGAGTAAATCTCGCCACCTACACCATAGAACATAAAACGTAAGCATAATGCTTAGCAAGTAGGGAAAATGAATGCACACACACACACAATGCAACTCAATCCTATCACAAGCAGTTTCTAACTCTTAGTTGTACTTATTTGCTGTTCGTTGCTTTAATCTTTCATACTCACGACATTTACATATTTTAGCCAGTCATCCTTCATAGAGATCCCCTCGGGATGCTACACACCAGCACCTCAGCCCGACAAGGCACACTATGCAGGATTTCGTGTTTTAGCCGGTCATCTCCCATAGAGTTCCCCTCGGGGTGCTACACACCAGCACCTCAGCCCGACAAGGCACACTATTCGAGATGCATCATCCTTCATAGAGATCCCCTCGGGGTGCTACACACCAGCACCTCAGCCCAACAAGGCACACTATTCAGGATTTCGTGTTTTAGCCGGTCATCTCTCATAGAGTTCCCCTCGGGGTGCTACACACCAGCACCTCAGCCCGACAAGGTACACTATTCGAGATGCATCATCCTTCATAGAGATCCCATCGGGGTGCTACACACCAGCACCTCAGCCCGACAAGGCACACTATTCAGGATTTCGTGTTTTAGCCGGTCATCTCTCATAGAGTTCCCCTCGGGGTGCTATACACCAGCACCTCAGCCCGACAAGGCACACTATTTGAGATGCATCATCCTTCATAGAGATCCCCTCGGGGTGCTACACACCAGCACCTCAGCCCGACAAGGCACACTATTCAGAATTTCGTGTTTTAGCCGGTCATCTCTCATAGAGTTCCCCTCGGGGTACTACACACCAGCACCTCAGCCCGACAAGGCACACTATTCGAGATGCATTTTATAATTCACTTTATCTGATTACGTTCATGCTCACTATGCCAAACAATGCCACTAATCGTACCTAACGTGCTATACTATGATGCATGATTCAAATATGCAATACCACACGAAACCAACAACACAACACAACACGAAATAAATAACCCTACCGTTCGATGGTGTAGGCCCGAAGGCGGAGGAATAGCTACCACTACTTACCTGGTGTCCTAGCTCACTGAGGATATTCGGTTACCTGTCCACCTACGGCTCGACCTACGACAAATATTCAAATTTCATTAAAATCAAGCCTGCATTCACCAATTTAAACTCAAATTACTATTTCTAGTCTAATCCAACTAAAACTTAACTAAACGGGCCACTAATTCGCGTTTGGTAAAACCGACCCGAAACTTCAAACGCGCGTAACTTTTGCGTCGGTTATCGGAATTGAACGATTACAGCGGCCACGTACTCCTCTAATAACCTATTTTAATCTGCCCAAAGAAATTTTATAACAAACGACCGTAGCTAGGTCAAAAATCAGAAAACTCGAATCTGCCCTTTACCCTGAATTTTCCCTATTTTGATTTTTCATCAATTCTCACCAAATTCCTCACCAATCGACCACCCACACCCTCAATTAGAATAATCTAACCAAAATCCAGAGCTACACACACCAAAAACTGAAATGCCCAAACCGGCCTTTCTGATTTTTTGCCCAAACGGGCTCATCACGGCCAGACGATGAAAGCCGGTCAAAGGGTCGGCAAACTCACGCCGGAGGTGACCAAAATCGGTTGGTGATCGGAGCCAAATCCGGCTCGTCACTCTCAGCCTAAAATCGAACCGAAACAGAGCACAAATCGGGTCTAACCTGTCGGTTCGTGCGCAGAGACAACCGAAAACCGCTCGTCGCCGTCGACTGGCCGGAGAATGTCTGAATCGCCGGTGGTTGTCATCGGAGGGACGTCGCTCGTCTCTCCCCTCTCCGTTCTCCTCTCCCCTGCCTTCGACGTTCGCGAACAACAGAATGGCTTTGGCCATTCTGTTGTTTTGTTTTTATTTTTATTTTTTATTTTTAATAATAATAATAATAATAATAATAATAATAATAATAATAATAATAATAATAATAATAACATTACCATTTTGCCTTCCCAAAAATTCCGTCAAAATCTCGTTCTTAAATTATAAATTTTCGTAAATTGACCATCACCCCGTACCCGGCTTAAGTTCTCCACTAGGAATACCCGAACATAAATTAATTAAAACAACCTATTTTATTATTCTTTCATTTTCTCTCCAATTTTCCTTTAAAAAAAACCCGGGTGTTACAATCCACCCTCCTTACGCAAATTTTGTCCTCAAAATTTGCGTACCCTAGATATTCCTCAACTTATTCATCTCAACTCTACCCTCTTAACTTTAGAGTTGCCACACTAAGTCTTAACTACTTCTACGACCTTAGTCAGTTATCAGTAGTGATAATTTCAAAAGTTTGACTTTACCTATCTCTACATTCTATAACTCGAATACTCATACTTATCACTAGACCCTTTTATCTTAACAAGTTAGTTCTCAACTCTAGCTTTTCCTCAGGTTAAGTTTATCTAATTCCTCATATTTCTACTCCCATGTCTATCAAACACGTACAAACCACTACGACTCTCTATGTTATTTCAATCGAGTAATCCTAAGAGACTAATGAGTACACTTCTTACCTCAATTTTTACTAACATCAATCCTTGATGACTCTCAACTTCAATCCTTGGTTACCTAGTAAATTTCTCACGACAGAGCAAACATAAACATCGTTTAGCTAAAATACCTATCGTAATCCACAACCCTAAATCTTCCTAATTAAATTCACCTAGTCACTTACTTTTCTAATTCAGTGTCGGTCGAATACTTACATAACTATCTCAGACCTCCAAAGCTATCTCAATAGCATAATACTAAACCTACTATTAAATTTTGTACCCTAAGTTACTATCTCCTCAATTTTCGACTTCCCTTCTCTGTTACTATCTCACCTTACACTTATTTACCTTAATTTATCCTGACACTTAATTAGTCATTCAAACATCATCCACATACTCCGAATTAATCTTCTATCAAAGTATTCTATCAAAATTATATTTACTAACCTCAATTTGTCCAACTTCTAATTCAATCATCACCATACACTCGACACCCTAAATGATGTTTACGCACTTCCTTTCGACCTCAAAACTTATATAATTCTCCTGTATTAATCCTACTCTAAATTCTCTCGTATAATCGTCGTGTCCTTCCTATCCAATATCCTCCATTAGAATTTACTAATCTCCCGCTTACCTCACTTCTCACTCTTCTCACTCTTCACCCACTAACATAATTCAAACGCATAACTTAGTCTAACTACACATTTTATTAACTTTAATGTAATCACTCCTCACCTATACTTTCAAACTTTCTCTAAGTTCTTCAACTTCATAAGAGGGCAAACTCTCTTATCTTAACTCTCTTAACTAATCACTCTCATATGTTCGTCTAGAATCTAGAATTTAATCTCATCGTTCATCTAGCTTACATCTCCCAACCTCTACTAATACTCGAGTTCATATTCGCATCTCACGCTTAAGTTCGCTAACTCTTAAGCTTATCAATTCTAGCCTAATCTATTTACGACATCAGCAGAGTCGTACCCTCGAAACTTTCTAACTTAAACTTTATCCATAAGGCATTCTAAAGTTCTTCGATGAATTCTCCTTATTCTCATTCAACAACTTTTATATCTCTTTAGATTGTATTCCACTCAACAAGTATGATCTAAATCTCAAATCTTTCTATCTAATACTATTACTATTTTCTTTTCCAAGGCTTTCTACCTTTATACAACTATTTAATTTTCCTCCAGATTCATTCCAAAAATTTATAATTAATCTACTCTCTTTTACTTTTCCAACTCGGTTTCTAGATATTATCCTAAATTTCTTTACCACAAGTCACCCAACAACCTAAACTTGTTGTAGCTAACTTAACACCCTTACTCCCAATATCCTACTTATTCCCGCTGATTCACCATACATCCCAACATTGCGTACTTTGGTCTACATCCCAAAACATCATCTTAATTAAAGAGACTCTATTCAATCAAGGCATCTAAATTTCTAATCCTTCTAATCACCTACTTTAACACTCAACCACTCACGTACCTCATAATTTCATAGTAATAGCATTACGACGGTCCAAGGTGTCTCCCAACAATTTCATTTTCAAATTCAAACTTCTATCGAGTTCATCTTATCCTAATAATTTCTAGTACTCCCAAGAGTTTGCTAACTAGGGTCAAATGTCTATCTATTCTAATCTTATCCTTAAAGGTAACAATCCTAGGCGTACCATTCCTACAAACACCTAGGTTATTTATGTTTATGCATATCGCCTTACATTTAACCCAACATATTCGCATTCTTATAACACTAAAATATAACTCATACCTTTCCTAACAACTATCACGTCTAACCGGGCTAACATTTACATTTAACTCGGATCCACCCTATCCTTTTTCCCACATTCCTAGGATATCAGATTTACTCTCATCCTATTTTTCAACGTGATTTACACCATTAACAACTAACACTTTGATTCTCTAATATCTGTTTCACTTTCTCCAATAAAATTCATAGCTATTCGAACTATTGATTCCTACGTCTATGAATTGACTTAAGGGATCCACCAAGGTTTTCTCGGTACACTCGAGATTTTCTAGTCCACTACAATTGAAAAAAAACACGGTTAAACCAACCAAACAGGGATTAAACCAATCTAATCTGAGATATAAACTAATTAAAAGTAAAAAATACTTACAGTCGATGAAGCACGTTGCATGGCGGCCGGCATTGTCGGGTAATCCTTTGAACAACTCGAATATTTATGCTCTGATAC
The DNA here is from genome assembly GCA_022432975.1 of Begonia masoniana. NCBI lineage: Eukaryota > Viridiplantae > Streptophyta > Magnoliopsida > Cucurbitales > Begoniaceae > Begonia > Begonia masoniana. Next base: position 61,224,131 of record CM039502.1, on the reverse strand, counting down.
CATCTTGTAACGCCCCCGAACCCGCCCAGGCTCGGTGCGCTACCTTGCTAAGCTATCCCACGATAAAATAACATTCGTGAACCCTAAGACATAAAAAAAAACGGACACCGCGGAATTTAACTCTAAGTCTCCCAAAATTTTGACAAAGTAACGCCTGAAAATGGCGCCTCCAAAATGCTAAATACCTGCATAAAATCCAATCCCAACCAATCCAGAATATTCCTAACCATCTAACCAACCTACGAAATCTCCAACAGCAGTAAAGAGAGAAACTAAAATACTAACATCCCTAAATGAAGAAAGTCTACAGTACAGGGCGACACATCACCCTTAACTATGACTATATTCACCAAATACAAATAACTATAAAAACAACAACAACTAAAAAGACAACTCTACAAACCACCAAAATAAATATAAATTATACACGACCTAAAATGCTGTTCCACCCACATCTTTCCGAAGACCATGGTCGAGGCGCCCCAACAATAGCCTGCACCGGCATACTGCATGCATCACCAACTGCTGCCTAGCCATGGGCTATCTCATCCACCTCACCTGAGTAAATCTCGCCACCTACACCATAGAAGACAAAACGTAAGCCTAATGCTTAGCAAGTAGGGAAAATGAATGCACACACACACACAATGCAACTCAATCCTAGCACATGCAGTTTCTAACTCTCAGTTGTACTTATTTGCTGTTCGTTGCTTTAATCATTCATACTCACGACATTTACATATTTTAGCCAGTCATCCTTCATAGAGATCCCCTCGGGGTGCTACACACCAGCACCTCAGCCCGACAAGGCACACTATTCAGGATTTCGTGTTTTAGCCGGTCATCTCTCATAGAGTTTCCCTCGGGGTGCTATACACCAGCACCTCAGCCCGACAAGGCACAATATTCGAGATGCATCATCCTTCATAGAGATCCCCTTAGGGTGCTACACACCAGCACCTCAGCCCGACAAGGCACACTATTCAGGATTTCGTGTTTTAGCCGGTCATCTCTCATAGAGTTCCCCTCGGGGTGCTACACACCAGCACCTCAGCCCGACAAGGCACACTATTCGAGATGCATCATCCTTCATAGAGATCCCCTCGGGGTGCTACACACCAGCACCTCAGCCCGACAAGGCACACTATTCAGGATTTCGTGTTTTAGCCGGTCATCTCTCATAGAGTTCCCCTCGGGGTGCTACACACCAGGACCTCAACCCGACAAGGCACACTATTCGAGATGCATCATCCTTCATAGAGATCCCATCGGGGTGCTACACACCAGCACCTCAGCCCAACAAGGCACACTATTCAGGATTTCGTATTTTAGCCGGTCATCTCTCATAGAGTTCCCCTCGGGGTGCTACACACCAGCACCTCAGCCCGACAAGGCACACTATTCGAGATGCATCATCCTTCATAGAGATCCTCTCGGGGTGCTACACACCAGCACCTTAGTCCGACAAGGCACACTATTGAGAATTTCGTGTTTTAGCCGGTCATCTCTCATAGAGTTCCCCTCGAGGTGCTACACACTAGCACCTCAGCCCGACAAGGCACACTATTCGAGATGCATTTTACAATTCACTTTATCTGATTACGTTCATCCTCACTATGCCAAACAATGCCACTAATCGTACCTAACGTGCTATACTATGATGCATGATTCAAATATGCAATACCAAACGAAACCAACAACACAACACAACTCGAAATAAATAACCCTACCGTTCGATGGTGTAGGCCCGAAGGCGAAGGAATAGCTACCACTACTTACCTGTATCCTAGCTTACTGAGGATATTCGGTTACCTGTCCACCTACGGCTCGACCTATGACAAATATTCAAATTTCATTAAAATCAAGCCCGCATTCACCAATTTACTGTCAAACTACTATTTCTAGCCTAATCCAACTAAAACTTAACTAAACGGGCCAATAATTTGCGTTTGGTAAAACTGACCCGAAACTTCAAACGCGCGTAACTTTTGCGTCGGTTATCGAAATTGGACGATTCCGGTGGCCACGTACTCCTCTAATAACCTATTTTAATCTGTCCAAAAGAATTTTAAAACAAACGACCGTAGCTAGGTCAAAAATTAGAAAACCCGAATCTGCCCTTTACCCAAAATTTTCCCTATTTTGATTTTTCATCAATTCTCACAAAATTCCTCACCAATCGACCACCCACACCCTCAATTAGAATAATCTAACCAAAATCCCGAGCTGCACACACCAAAAACTGAAATGCCCAAACCAGCCTTTCTGATTTTTTGCCCAAACGGGCTCATCATGGCCAGACGATGAAAGCCGGTCCAAGGGTCGAAAAACCCACGCCGGAGGTCACCAAAATCGGCCGGTGATCAGAGCCAAATCCGGCTCGTCACTTACGGCCTAAAACCGAACAGAAACAGGGCACAAATTGGGTCTAACCTGTCGGTTCGTGCACGGAGACAACCGGAAACTGCTCGTCGCCGTCGACTGGCGGGAGAATGTCAGAATCGTCGGTGGTTGTCGTCGGAGGGACGTCGCTCGTCTCCCCCCTCTCCGTTCTCCTCTCCCCTGCCTTCCGCGTTCGCGAACAACAGAATGGCTTTGGCCATTCTGTTGTTTTGTTTTTATTTTTATTTTTTATTTTTAATAATAATAATAATAATAATAATAACAACATTAATAACAATAACATTACCATTTTGCCCTCCCAAAAATTACGTTAAATCTCGTTCTTAAATTATAAATTTTCATAAATTGACCCTCACCCCGTACCCGGCTTAAGTTCTCCACTAGGAATACCCGAACATAAATTAATTAAAACAACCTATTTTATTATTCTTTTATTTTCTCTTCAATTTTCCTTTAAAAAAAACCCGGGTGTTACACCATCCTAGCCGTTCATCACCACACTTCCAACCACCACTTTGGCTCCAATTTGAAATTCAAACTCATTCGACCTTAGGCTTATAAATGCATGGCTATTAGTGTTTGTCAGGAGGTTGTTGATGAATGAAAAGAAATTCTTTTTCTTATAGAAAACCGAGTTGAGTTTTTATCCTTGCCGACAGAGGTAAGTGCATTGGTTGATTGCAACAAAGAGGAGAGCGCCTTCTTTGTTCATCAATGTCGTGGTTTCTTGTTGAGCAATATTCCCATTTTTCCCTTCACTCTTTCAAGAGTAGGAAAGTAGTAGAAGGTGGGTTGAAACCAGCATCCATCGCCGCCATTTCTTTCTTTGGAAAGAATTGAATACCGAGAGCTATAATCTTAGCTCATCAAAAGATTTTTGGAAATCACATTTTAACTTTTCACTCAAATCATTTTATCACTTGTTATTTTAGGGTTTAGTACTCCATTATTAGGGTAACAGCTAAATTTCATGTTCATTAAAGTCCATTGGATCCATTTTCTACTTGTTTCTTTTGTGCGTTCTCGGTAATCCGAGCAACTTCACTAGTTGCTGTTTTATGGGTATTAACACGGGCCATTTCAGGTCGTTTTCGTGTCAGTTGATATCGGAGCATAGGCAGCTTCCCTTATGTGCTATTAATCGTGTTTGTTTGCTCATTTTGTCAAGTGTTAATAGCTGCATTCTACCTTACATTTCGGTTATTGCTTATCGCTAACAATCTATTTTTGTCTTAAAACCGAATCTGTTTTTGGCTTAAAACCGAATCTATTTTGGTTGTTGTTTATTGCATTGTGCTCTTAGTTATTTTCATAGTAAGTATCTTCATTTAACCTAGACTTTGAGCATGAAAGATTAATACCATGTAACTTGTTTATTCCTTAATGCTTTGTTTACTAAAAGTGGTACTAATCTGTTTATGGTAATGACCGAGGAGCATGTTCTAAAACCAATTCTATTGCTGCTATGTTTTACTTTGTGTTGATTCATTTTTTTTACAGCATCATCCTACAATGTATGAATATGAACATAAAAGATTAATGTGTAAATTCGTAACTTAAGGTTGTTGTATTGTTGATTGAAATGGACAAAAATTTCTATTAGTAACAAACCGAGAATAGCTTTGTTTAGATCTGAAAATCTATCAAGTTGTGTTTAGAGTTCCTTACCATTTTTTTGTAGTTGATACCTACATTTAGTACTAAATATTGTTGCAAGTTTAGTCATCAAAATAGGTTATTAATCTGCTCCTAAATGAATACTAAAAGTGTTTGAAAGTAAAGACAAATCTGTTTTGTGTTTTTTTTTTATCTTGTACTTGTGCTGTTTGGTTTTTTTTTTTTTTTTGTTGTTTTTTTGGTATCTTTCCATTAAGACTATCCTAAGATATTATAAACTAATCACAACACACATTAGTAAGTTTAAGACTCTGTTTAGTTGTGTTATTTAAAAAAAAATGTAGACAAAAAGTGGGAAAATTCGTGAACCAAACCCATAATTGACCCAAGAACCGAACCTGTAACACCCGACAATTTCGACCAAGTGATTTTCTTAACCATTTTGATTGTCACCCTTTTTATTAATCTTTATGATTTTAAATTTAATGTCAAGACATATTTATTACAAGTTGAGTGAAACTAGGTTGGGTGGCAAGTTTGTAATTAAGTTAGATTTTAGTTAATATATATAGAAAATGGAAACCTTAAACCTCACTAAAACCTCACTGTAGCCGACACATTCACTCTCGGCGATTTCTCTCTTCTCCAGAGCTCTCTCTCTCTCGCTGCCAGCTACAGCTCCTTTCGGCGACCGATTCTTCAGTCTCCACCTCGACGAATTCACACCCTAGGTATGACTCGACAATGTAGTTGCTGGTTAACCATTTTGAGCACTATTTTTCAGCTAAGCTCTGCAGTTTCGGATTCTTTAATGGCAGAGTTATTTTAGTGACATTTTAATCCGCATTTAGTAATGACTTTTTCTATTCGAATCTGGACATTAAGATAATCGACTGTGTTCAGCTACTAGGTTGAATCTGATTATTTAGGATCTGGAAACTGAATCCACGCACACAAGGTGCTGACTAGAAAACCTAGAAGTACAAATGTGTTAGATTCTAGAATAACTATTGGTTAGGACTTTTAGGATTTTGTTTAACTTTGTAATGTGAAATGTTCTAGGTGAAGAAAATTGCAGAGAAGTGCTCCATTTGCTAAGGAAACCAGGTAAGTGAATGTGTAGGATTGCTCGACCATTAGGGTCCTACATCACAGGGGTACAAGTTAGAAGTTGTCTTTCGCTGTTCAAAGATTATCTAAGCTTTTGTCTGTTAGTTACGATACTTGAACTGAAGAATGATCCTTGTTAGATGTATGACCTGTTCAGTAGAATGATGAACCAAAGGTATCCCTGCTCATGCATCACGAATGTTTCTCAAGCACATGAAAATGTTTTAATTGCATGTTTTCTCTCATGAATAAAATATGAATATGAAACCTATGCAACATGGATTATGAGGGGGTTGGGGGCGGTTTGGCGTATGTCACTGTCCAAAAGAGGGACCAAGAATACGACCCGCAAGGGACTATGTACACATTCACTGTCGAACCCCCTTTACCGGCATAAATCTTCTCTTAATCCATACAATGTAAATGATGAATATGAATGATGAATATGAATGATGAATATAAATGATGAATATAAATATGAATATAAACAAGAACAAGAAAAGATTCATGAGCATGTGTTTCTTTAAACTGTGCATTCATGCATATGTGTTAGCATTGCATTCCTTACTAAGCATTAGGCTTATAGTTTAAACCTTATGATGTAGGTGAAGAATTAACAAGTGAGGATTCCAAATTCAATGAGGAAGTCTAAGGCTAGTTGCTGAATGTGCTCAGGGTGACAGTGCATGGCTGGAGAAGGCGATTATGACCCGCGGTTACTGCTCATGTGATGTCAGTAAGGATTACGAAAACTGAGGTTAAAATAGGATGAGTTTTCTTTTGTCATTAGATACTAGAATATGACTGATACAATTTCTAAGTAGGATGGGGTTTCTCTTAAGAGCGTTATATTTTTAAATATTACCTGTTTTAGCTTCTGAGCTCGAGAATGATTTTGAGAATTTATACATATGTGATGGTCTGTTTTAGTGAAGCCTTCCGCTATGTATACTCAGATTGAGTTTATGTTTAAGTTAGAGCAGGAGTAGTATTGTTGTGATCGGCTGAGTAAATCATCCGGCTGACGTCATCGGCAAGGAGTAGTCTAAACTTTGTCATTTTGTGATCGGATGATGTGGGTAAAGATGAGTAATCGGATGATGTGAGTAGTGTTGTTGTGATCGGCTGAGTAAATCATCTGGCTGACGTCATTGGCAGGAGTAGTCTAAACTTTGTCGTTTTGTGATCGGATGATGTGGGTAAAGATGAGTAATCGGATGATGTGAGTAGTGTTGTTTTGATCGGATGAGTAAATCATCCGGCTGACGTCATCAGCTGGAGTAGTCTAAACTTTGTCGTTTTGTGATCGGATGATGTGGGTGAAGATGAGTAATCGGATGATGTGAGTAGTGTTGTTTTGATCGGATGAGTAAATCATCCGGCTGACGTCATCGGCTGGAGTAGTCTAAACTTTGTCGTTTTGTGATTGGATGATGTGAGTAAAGATGAGAAATCGGATGATGTGAGTAGTGCTGTTTTGATCGGATGAGTAAATCATCCGACTGACATCATCGGTAGGAGTAGTTTAAACTATGTCGTTTTATAATCGGATGATGCTGTTTATTTCATCGGATGAGTGTAAATAAGTTGTTGTCGTCTAGCGATCGGATGGAGTCTTAATGTGTCACGTGAGATACGCATGTCAATCGGATGATGTTGTTTATCCTATCGGATGATGCTGTTTATTTCATCGGATGAGTGTATATAAGTTTTGTCGTTAGCGATCGGATTAAGTTTAATGTGGCACGTGGGATACACATGTTGATCGGTGGATGTTGCAAATCCATGCAGCCCCGCGAACGATGAAGTCGTGAGGTCTGAGGGCACCTCCCTTCTGCCCGATCGTGTTATGAAATCAATGTCTGAGTTTAGTCGCTCTGCTCTGCGACTAGTTATGCCGACAGTTTTATGGATGAGTCGAGTGTTGAAAGTTCTTTCTGTAAAAAAAATGTGTGCGAGAGCATATTTAGAATAAAAGTTCCACGAAAATATGAATTAGTCTCGGCCCTTAACGGGGTCGTGACAGAACCAGGGCCAGGAGATTCCCCAAACCGAGACTCACACCCATCAAGATGGAGAGTCTAGCATGCAAGGGCAATTAAATTGTTTAAGTGGGGGTGATTAGTACCTTAGGCAAACAACTCAATGACATGAGTCTAAGATTCGAACGTGTCATAAATTAAATTAAAAATAACAACCATAGAGACCCATCTCAAGAGGTCATACCTAGGAGGAGAAATGTAAACCTTAAGGAGAAGAGTCTAAAGCCAAGGACCATTAGACGATGATGAAGGGATTGTAAACCGAGAGAGTACCAAGACTATGAATACTCTGAAGAGAATGAGTGGACCTTGGATGAAGAGGAAAATTTCTGTCCACCCACTTGAAGGGATAATGAGGAATCTAGGAGTGACCGACGGAGAGATAACGATGACCTTCAGAATGTCAAGTTACATAGTCCCCCATTCAATGGAACGGGTGACAGGGACACATTCCTGGATTGGATAGAAAAGGTTGAGAAGGTATTCGACTGCTACGAATACTCAGACAAGGTTAAAATCCAACTGGTATCTGTTGAGCTCACAAGCTATGCTTCACTTTGGTGGGCAAATCTTAAGTCCCAAAAGATACAGATTGGAGATGACCCTATCACTGCTTGGAGGGTGATGAAAGCTCTTATGACAAAGAGGTTGGTACCTAGTCACTACAAAAAGTAGATACTCCTACAAATACACTACCTCAAGCAAGGCTGTGATGACCCCAACCCGGTCAGGGCCACCACGAACTTTCCGTGACATAAACTTAACATAAGACCTCGTAAGTTCGTGTAAAATTTTTCCTATATATATATATATATATATTTACACTCTAGCTCTAAATCAAAGTCTAAGTCAATCAAACCGTCGTGAAATCAATTAAGAAAAGTAATATATAGAGCAAACAGTAAGCAGTACGCGGAGGAAGGGAAGAATCGCCCATTTACACTCAGCCGATCGATCGGCCCATTGTTGGCCGATCAATCGCCCTCACCAATAAAACAGCCGATCGATCGCCCCTTGTTGGCCAATCGATCGGCTAGCACTCTGGAAAACCAGAGCGCTTAACAAAACTAACAACCGATCGATCAACCCCTTTTGGCCGATCGATCGGCTAGCGCTCTAGAAAACCATTGTGCTTAGCCTCAGTTGCCGATCGATCACCCCTTGTGGCGATCGATCGGAAACCTCTCTGGAATCTGAATTCCAGAGAGTTGCCTCAATTCACCCTCGCCTATTTTTTTTTTCTTTTCACACTTAACACTCAACACACTCACAATTAACAACCCTTCACCTTTCTCTCATAAACCATACCAAATCACTCCTTCACATAACTACTCCTCTATCCCCATAAATTCATCCATTCCCAAATTCTCAAAACACTGCCCAGAGCATAGCCTAAACATAACCAAGACACGACATAAATCACGGAGACAGACTGCATGGATCGCTCTAAAAATTGAGCGAATCCTTATGGGTTTAAAGTACCTAAAATCATCAAATACCATCCTACCCAATTCACAACACAAGAGTTAAACGTAAAAGCAGAATTTCTTAAAACATCACCAAAACAAATACGTTTATCAAATCGTTCTAAACGACATAACTCCAAGCCTACATCCACTATACAATTTCCAAAATATTAACCTCTCTATACATCGTAAAATTCATCACATCATCCAATATCGATCTAGTTCACACCTATTTACCACAAAACTGCTTGGAGCACACCCACGGGTCATCACGCCTAGCCAAAACACTTGTCATCTCCACGAGCCCCCATCCACCGATCACCTAAACTTGATCATCATGAGGATGTTCCTCACCTTCGTTCTCGTCACCTACATCATACAATAAACACGTTAAGCCTAATGCTTAGTAATGAGTGCACTAAACATAACATTTACATAGTTGCATGACATTTGTAAAAGATGTTCGTTTATTTAGTAGACCACATTCTTGCTCCGTGAAAACCATGACTTGCCCCGTAAGAACCGTGCCTTGCCCCATGAGAACACATGACATCTGTAGTTCATTATCGTTCTTTATTTCGGTTTTCATAAAAGCATGCTTGTAAATAATTCGTATGCATATTTCGTAAAACATAATGCATGAGAAGATCTACACATACAACATTTATCAAAAACAATTTCTAACATTGCCGTAACGTCTATAGCCCGTAGGCGGACAGGACTCTTAACTAATAGCTAAAGCTCTATCCTAGGCTACCCGACTCACTAAGATCTCCACTACGATCAAACATCATCATAACACACAATTCTAACATCAATACGACGTAGGGCCTTCAGAGCCGGAAGCCTAACACTCACTTACCTTGTGTCTTAGCTATGCCGAGCACCGTCCTGAGAGCTTGGGTTACCTAAGGCATTTTCATAACACGCCATTAGTATTGACTCTAAATCATCAAATTCAAAACTAAACGAAACCTCGAGCTAAGACAATTTTTCCAAAAACTCTAAATCACTTCTTTCGGGCATTTCATCGAGCACAATGCGCTCACCATTTACCTAACCTCCATTAATGGCTTTCCAACAACCTCCAACAACCAAAATTAACCCTAACTAACAGCCAAACATCATTAATTTCTTCAATCTTCCAAAATAACAATAAATGTGTCATCAATGGGCAATAATCTAGCAATCTTATCGATTTCTTACAAATCCAGAAATTTCTCACAAAACCCTAAATCAAAAATCAACTCTAAAACAATAACTAAACATACCCAAAGATTACTCAATTGCCATCCCTTTAATTCCTTGCTTAAACTCATTAATTAACCTATCGATTTAGTTTCTCCAAAACTCCCTTATTCCTCCAAATATTCCAATTTATTCATAGGGTTCTAACAAAACTTTCCATTCGGAAAACTGACTTAATTTACTATTTCTACGAATTAAAACTCTACAAGGCTTAAAATAACAAAACCCGACAACTTAAAACTCAAAACCCATACACTGAAATTTCTGGGCGTTACAAAGGCAGTCAATCAGTTGAAAGTATCTCACCGAATTTGAGACGCTCAAGATTCGCGGAGGAATGGAAGAACTTGATGAACAAGTCATAGCAATGTTTATACATGGTTTGAGTCGAGATATTGGTGACACTATGGAGTTACATTCACTAGAATCTCTAGACGCGGTTGTACAAATGGCTATGAAAGTCAAGCGACAGCTCAAGAGAAAAAGGAAATCCAACGTCCCTTTTAAGACCAACCAAACATCCAAGTTTACCCATAAACCACCAGAAACCAATAAGCCAGTTACAAAGACCGAATGGAAGAAGTCTTTCACTCGAAACTGGCCTCCTAAGGATGCAATTACCAAGACTGTTGAAGGAGATGCTGACAAGGCTAAGACACTTGACATGAGGTGCTATAAGTGTTTAGGAACTGGTCATTTCATGGCTCCGTGCCCAAATAGGCGTACCATGGTACTGAAGGAATCCACTGGTGAACTAGAAAGCGAGGATGAACAATAAGAAAAGGAAATCGTAGAGGAAAGTGAATCGGAGGATGAAGTTGTTCACGCTCCAGAAGGACCTCTACTGATGGTTAGGCGACGAGTCCTCATAACAAAAAACAGGGGAGAAGACTGTCAACGTGAGAACATATTTTACAGTAGATGCATAGTCAAGGATAAGTTATGTTCTGTGATCATTGACAGAGGAAGCTGTGCCAATGTTCCTTCCAATGAAATGGTTACCAAGCTAGGACTGGAAACTACTGTGCATCTTCACCCCTACAAACTCATATGGTTAGACGATAGGGATGATGTGAAGATGATCAAGCAAGTGACTATTGAGTTCACTCTAGGAAAGTACAAGGACTCTGTATTATGTGACATTGTGCCAATGAGCGCAAGCCACCTACTTCTAGGAAGACCCTGGCAATTTGATCGTAAAGTAATCCATGATGGATTTTAAAACTTCTATTCCCTAGCTAGCACCTATGACACCTAAACAGATAGCCAAGGACGATGCGATTCGAAAGGAAGAGAAGAACAAGGCAAATCTCTTTATGTCCCGAAAAGAATTAGAAACATTTGTGTTAAGAGGAGATCCCATAATCATGATATTATTCAGAGACAGAGTTATAGAACTGGGAGTCATACCTGTTTCCATTCAAAACTTACTCAGACAATTCCAAGATGTTTTTCCCGAAGAATTGCCTCAAGGACTACCACTTTTACGAGGGATAGAACATCAAATCGACTTGCAACCAGGGGGTTATGCTACCAAACCGCCCCGCATATAGGATGAACTCTGAGGAAATGAAAGAATTGCAAAGTCAAGTGTGCGAGTTGTTAGACAATGGCTATATTAGAGAGTCAATGAGCCCATGTGCAGTGTCATACTTGTTAGTTCCCAAGAAGGACGAAACAATGAGAATGTGCATAGATAGTCGAGTCATTAACCAGATAACGGTTAAGTACAAATTTTCGATTCCCTGGCTAAAAGATATGTTGGATGAGCTCAGTGGAGCATCCATATTCTTAAAGATGAACCTAAAGAGTGGCTACCACCAGATCAGAATGAGAGAAGGTGATAAGTGGAAGACAGCCTTCAAGACAAAGTATGGGGTATTTGAATGGATGGTCATGCCCTTTGGATTATCAAATGCCCCAAGCACATTCATAAGATTGATTCACCTTGTGCTCAAATAATTTCTGGGAAAATTCATTATTGTCTACTTTGATGACATATTGGTATACAATGTAGACCTCCCATAACACCTTAACCACCTTAGCATTTTATTCAAAACCCTTAGGAAACCCAAGTTATTTGGAAACTTAAGCAAATGTTCATTTGCCCAAGATAAGGTGTATTTTCTAGGGTTTATCATCTCTAAGGATGGGATGATGGCAGATGAGAACAAAATCAAGGCCATTAAGGACCGGCCTACGCCGAATGGAATATCCGAAGTTCGAAGCTTTCATGGATTAGCTTCATTCTACATAAGGTTTATCAAGGATTTCAGCTCTATAGTGGCACCCATCACAGACTGTACAAAGAAGGAGAAAGAATTCGTTTGGACCCCGGCTTGCCAACGAAGCTTTGAGCTGATTAAGGAAAAATTTTGCAATTCCCCTGTCTTGGCACTTCCTGATTTCAATAGGATGTTCGAAATCTAGAGTGATGCTTTTGGAATTGGCATTGATGTCGTGCTCATGCAAGAGGGAAAGCCACTTGCATATTTCAGTGAGAAGCTCAGAAGAGCGAGTCTCAACTATTCGACGTATGACAAGGAATTCTATGTTGTCATGCGAGCTCTAGAACAATGGCAACACTATCTCTAGTCGAAAGAATTTTTCATACACACTGACCACCAAGCCTTAAGGCACATCAAGAGTCAGAGTAAATTAAAAAGGAGACACGCCAAATGGGTGGAATTTTTAGAAAGATTTCCTTACACCCTCAAATACCTGAAAGGAGAGAACAATGTAGTTGCCAATGCGCTGTCAAGGAAACGCATCCTTCTAACCGAGCTAGAGCTAGGTTCTTTGGATTCGCAGTGATTAAAGAAAGGTTATAATCAATTTGAACTTTGGGACCACACTATAATGAAAGATTATTCTGAATAATCCTAGAATATGCAGTTTTTACTTTCTCCTCTCAGTTGCACATTCTTTCGTTCACTGATCTGGATCCCTCGTTCCTTGGGAGTGGGTCAATTCTCCAATGGTTAATACACATTTTCATCGATTTAAGGGTTGGATGAATTCTAATAGCTATTCGATCCAGCAGTTTTCTTGTGAGTGGGATCATTCTCCCAATGTTATAAATCGCCTTCATCAGTTAGGGTGGATTAGTTCTTAACAGCCAATGCATTTCAATCTGTACTTGCTTTCCATCAACACTACATAAAGTTCATTTCGATATTCTTTCAAAAACATGATGCATGACATAAGGGAAACACTCAACACCAATGCTAAACCACTCTTTGTTTTTTTTTTTTTTTTTTTTTTGTGATGTAGGCCCTAAGGCCCACACAAGGACGTCCTTACCTGGGCTCTCTGGAAGCTCGGTTTCAACTACTCCAGAAGCTCGCTCACCTAAGGTCATGACCGTACATTCATTCAACCCCCTAATCCACCAAAAATCAATAATAGGTTAGGAAACCGATTTGAAACTCTGCTTATCTGTGCATTCCCTTTATCCACCAAGAACCCGAACCTACCCTTAATCCTAGCATCCTCAAATCTTCACATTGCATCTCTCAGTTTATCTAATCGCTAAAATACAAGATAACAAGGAGACTTCCCTAGGTTGAGAGAACGGGCGTAGAATCGCCCTAGATAGCTGCTATGCTCGAGCTGAAACACCGAAAGAGGTAATAGAATTAAGTGGCGCTACAATGTATTACCTTCCTAATACGTTAGCCGTTTTAAAAAAGCCTCCTTACATAATGCCCCTCGCCTAGTCACTCCTTACCCTAATAACTATTCTCCAAATTCTTTCAATACAATTGAACATCATCATTTGATAAGTTAAATTTGGTTTAGGCGAACCCGTGCTACAATGACCAATTTGACCCTAGTCGGTTTTCCTCCAAACCTAACAAATTTATATTATTTTAGTTATTTTAATTAATTTAAAATTTAAAAACCGTACACAAAACTACGCACAATAGGATAAATTGAGCTTAAAACGACTAAAATTTTGACCCAAACTGAGTTCAAGGCCAAAAACTCTAAAACCGAAATGAATAAGAAACCAGGCCGATCAAAACAAAAAAACAAAATCGTTAGTACCCTTTTGTTAACGGTTCAAAATTCAGTTTCCATTTTTTTTAAAAGAAATTTCAGCGTTCAAGCTGAATAGTCCCCAAATCCCTAGTCTTTTTGAGAATAAACAGGAACCAAGGTGGAAATTGATATGTTTTGGTTCTGACAGTTTTTATGCATAGTTTATCTTTAGATGTAGAACTTATGGCTCGACTAGAGTACTACTTGGGCCTACAGACATCCAACTTTTAACATCTAGGCAACAACTCACTCTTCTTGGGGAGACTTATCTGAAACTTGGAAATCTTCTGTGCATGAGTAAATATGATGTGGTTTCAAATTAAATGTGCAAAAGAGGCTGAAAGCAAAAGTATGCTGGCAAATGTGAAGAGTAGGTGGACCCAAATACTGCTCTACCAAAATGATCTCCTTTGGACATGTAGACTCGCTCTTCAAAGTCTTCAGGATGTGATTTTTGGACAAACTTTCACTATGTTGGTGAAATGCTTCATCAATATCAGGGGCTGAAGTGTCATGGATAAAAGGTTGTTGCCATAGTCGGAATGCAAGTTTGTCGATGGGTGCTACAACTGCCCTTCTTTTGTTCCTTTGGCTTCCTTGGAAAAAGCTCTTTCAATTGTAGCGACCCTTACCTATTCCTAATTTGCCGGTATTATTTTTTTTGTTTAAACTTAAAACTTTAAACTAACGTTTTAGCGGAAAAACTTTAAGTCGGAATGCAATTGAATGAAAATCGTGAGTCTTGTTTTATAAACGTTTAAACCCAAAGCTTAAAACAAAATACAAACAATTTAACACAAAAAAAAACTGAATAACCATCGGCCAGGGACAGAGGGACATTTGTCTCTTAAAATCAAGGTCAATCGATCGCCCATTTCAAAGCGATCGAGTGGGCCAGTTATAAAAGGATGGGGCGATCTGATCGCCCCGCGCCTGTGGTGAACGATCGCCTCGCGATCGGCCCCCGGCGATCGATCGCCACACGCTCTGGAATTTTTCCAGAGCGGGGGGCGACCAAGGGGCTATCGATCCCCTTCCTTAGAATACGTCGTCCATCCCCCCCTCCTTGAATTTCAAATTCACGGGGTGCCTTCCCTCCCCTTTTCCCCTTTTTCTCTTCCTTCTTTCCCTTTTCCATCTCTTCTCATTCATAACACATCGAAACACAAATAACATCATAGTATAAACCACTCATATCCTCATCCTTTCGGCATTTCACCCATCTGGCACACCAGGGATTTTTTTTAAGGACAATTGGAAGAGAAAATAAAATAATAATAAAATGGTTGGTTTTTAATTAATTTAAAATAAAGGAAGTTTCTAATTTTAGTTTTCGGGTCTTAGTGAAATTAAGCCGTAGATTTTACTTTAAGATGAGATTTAACGAAATTTGACCAATGAATCAAAAGGTACGGTAGGGCAACATGTTATTATTGTTATTAGTATTATTTCTTTGACTAAAATAAAATAAAACAACGAATAACCGAGTTATTCCTGTTGTCGAGTCGGGCATCGAGGAGTCGGGGAGAGAGAACGTTTGGCGGAGGTGCGGGCGATGATCGAACGAGCGCGACGATCATCCGGCGTTTTCGGCGTTCTCCGGCCCGTCCAGACGAGGGCGTGGTCTTCGTGGCACAACCCGACAGGTGAGGGCAATTTTACGCCTTTTTCGGCTCTGTTCGTGGCGCGAGGTTGATGATCCCGATTTGGCTCCAATCACCGCCTCGTTTTTTGGTCACCTCCTGGCTGGGTTTGCTGACCCTTGGTCCGGTTTTGGTCGCCTGTCCAGTGATGATCCACGATTTGGGCGAAAACAGTGAAGCCTCTTTAGGGCAATTCGGGTTTTTTTGCTTATAGTTTGGGAAAAAAAATTTTTTTTTGGGGTAAATTATGTTTTGAGGTATTTGTGTTGATTAGTGATGGAATCGGTGGAGAATTGGATGGAATGGAACGGAATGGGGATTTTTCGGTAAAAGGGGCAAGTTCGGTTTTGCTCTTTTTACCTATCTGGGGTCGTTTGTTTTTTTAAATTCCTGGTTCAGGTTATTAGAGGAGTACGTGGCCGCTGGATCGTTTGATTCGATATCCTCGCGAAAGTTATGCATGTTTGCAGTTTTGGGTCGGTTTTTAAACCGAACCCAAATTAGTGCCCGTTATATAGGTTTTAGTTGGATTAGGCTAGAAATAGTAGTTTGACGATTTAATTGGGTGAAGTAGGCTTTGATTTAATGAAGTTTTGAGTTATTGTCATAGGTCGCGCTTAGATGGACAGGTAACCAGAGTACTCAGCGAGCTAAGACGCCAGGCTAAGTGTGGATGCATGTATTTTGCTTCGGGCCTCCCCATAGAACGGTAGGGATTGTTTGTTTGATTGCTATGTTTTTAAATTCGTGTCAAGCATCGTGTTTCATGCATCATTGTTTTCTAACACTACGAAACCACGTGTTTTGCATGCTTGAGTGGTGACCATGCCACGTACAGATAGAATCGATTGTACGTGGTCTCGGGGTAGATAGCTTTCGTCGGCAGTGGCTCTTTAACGACCTGGTGAGGATCGCCACGACATTCTTGGAACTTTTCATAAAAACCTTTTAACTCATATTTGAATCTTCCCCCCTTCTCTTTTTTTTTTCTGTTAATACAGTATACCTACCAGGCTTTAAAGACGTCAACTTTAATTGATGGAGAAGTTAGTCCCTCGTACTGCTTCCAATCGACGTAGAAGTGCAATGGTTCTTCATGCATCAACCGATAGACACATGCTCTTCCGGATGGCACGTGCACCACCCACATGACTCATAAACACCTATTCGGCAGATGTGGAATACTCGCATCGCCTTAAACGATCACTGCATCTCGTGTGACCGATTTAAAACATCTATCGTAGACATGTGAATTCACGTGTTCATCTAAGACATCTTCCGAGAGCTTACAAGCTCATATCAATCCGATCACTAAACGACAAATATCACTTACATCATCCGGTCACTACGACGAACAAAACCATGTTTATATCATCCCGGTAAAAGACTCTTAGATCATCTGTCGACTTTATTACACTACATCGCCGATCGCTAAACGAAAATAGTACTTACATCATCCGTCGATGAAACATAGTACATCTTCCGGGACGTCATACACACTCTCCGGTGACTCATCGAAGACTGGATCGTTTACTCTCATCTATTGACATCCGCCGATTGACTTCACCGGATGATTTCCTTCCTCATCCAGCTTCTATCATATACGCAGTGAAACACAATAATCCTCAAACACCTCCTCACGAAAATACTACAACTCACCCAATCGTACCTGGGAATTATAAACCCTAATGAGTAAATTTTAATCCCATACAATATACAACATAGAGGAAGGCTAACAAAACAGACCTTCCTAATCTTAAAATCGTTCACGATTCTCAGTCCAACCATTCAAAATCCGCATCTCATTGTGATAATAAAACTCTATTATACGTAGTCATCTGTTTATCATAAACTGCTCTGCTTTACTATGTGTATAACCAGGGACTTGTCGCCTACCAGCCTTCACTGTCACACTAGCACCCCAGCACCAGCTTAGAATCTTCATGCCTTGAGTTCCTCACCTGAACACTCGTCACCTACATCATAAGGTTTAAACTATAAGCCTAAGCTTAGTAAGGAATGCAACACTACCTGGATGCATGAATGCTATTTGGGAAAATCACATTCTCATAAGTCTTTTCTTGGTCATGTCGTTGCTCCTAATCATCATTCATCGTCATGGCTCATAATCATCATTCATATCATTGATCATATTCATCATTCTAGTCATTGATCCTATTCATCATTCACTAGTCCTTGATCATATTCCATCATTCAAGTCCTTTGTTTAAGTTGTGTGGATCAAGAGAGGATTTGTGCCGGTAAGGGGGTTCGAACAGTGGAGTTTGAATCTTGTGCCCTACTGCTGAGGGTTTTATATTCATATGTCCTTCTTGGACTGTGACATACGCCGCACCGCCCCCCACCCTCCTTAAACACGTTGGCTAAATCTTATCATATACTATATACATAGACTATCCTTGTTCATGATAAACTTCGTAAACCTTTCTTATGCTTGAGAAACTTCATATGCATGAACATAGAGCTTTGAACTCATCAAACTATGACACGGATCCTACCAGAGCGACAACTTCAACATTCCTAACAGGTCATCACATGGTATAACTCGCAACATATATAAATCCTTCAGTGCGACAGCTCATATCATAAGGTAAACATTAGACATCTCAACCAGTACTCCCCGATGTAAGGGCTCTATTAGCCGGAAATCTTAATACATTCACGTACCTGGTCTCCTTAGCACTTGAGCTCCGTTCTCTTCAAAGTCTCACATAAACATGTGCATTACATTAGTTTTAAATCAGATCCTAAAACTCTACTCATAAATCATCTAGGATCTATTAGCTAACGTCATCCCCGCATCCTTGTTTGATATACTGTGCAGAATCTGAAATCCAAATAAAACAAACAGTTCTACTATCGGTAAATCTGAGTTGTTTACTTAAAATGCCCAGAATCGCTTCGTGTGGACATTACTACCCTCGGATTCTAAATGTTCAAAAAAAAAAAAAAAAAAAAAAAAAAAAAAAAGTTCTCTTCATTACGAAAAGCGTATTTACTCGGATATAGTGTTGATCTCCGAAAATTTTCCTAAATTCCTTAAAATTCTTATTATTCGTTAGAATCGTAATGACGCTTCTTTTGTGAAACGGACCTGATTTGAATATATTTACCAAAAAGCCACTAATAATATAATAATAATAAATCAAAGTCCGTACAACCGGATATTCCACAATCGGTTTGCTGTAGGGGGTGCGAATGCATCGACTCATGTTAAATTTAGGGGCTCAGATGAGGGCCTCTCCGATCAATCGCCCCATGCACACGCCGTCGGCGCCCGTCAGTGAGGCGAAAGGGCTCGGGCATAGAGCTTGCCAATTATTCCGCCCATGCGCGCTATCGATCGGCGCTTTAAAGAGAAGGCAATGACTTCATGGGCGAAAGAGCCCGCCGTCGGGTTCGCCGTGTCAGGGCGATTGTTCCCCTTATTACAGCACGCTAGTTGCCGCGCGAGCGCAGTTCAGGGAGCGCCCCGCGCACTGTGACTATCGCAAGCGAGTGCGAGGCGCGATGTGCGCGATGCACGGCCTATTAAATATGTTTCCAGTTAGTTTTAAAGTGATTAAGTCCAAAAATTAGTTTGGCATCCTTAAGAAAAGTCAAAAATTTACTCCTACATATATCTAAGTTCATGTATCAAGTCAAGTTTTGTGGTGGCGCGCAGGATCTTACACAGTGAATCTCATTGACTGCCCAACTCTATTTTTGTACTTGTACTTACTTCAGTTGTACGCGTACCGAGATCGGAGATAAGAATCAACTCAGCGCCAATTTGTAACACCCGAGAATTTTTATAACGTACTTAGCCTAGTAGAGTAT